>JALIZH010030178.1:0-185886 GCA_030522465.1 Rhipicephalus appendiculatus | reverse complement strand
TAGAAAACACATATAAATGTCCTTAAAGCCTGAGCCAACCACTTCTACAAGAAAGGGTAACAAGCTTTTCAAGTAAAATAACTTCTGCGACCTCGATAAAAGCAGCTGTTGTTCCCACTTATGCATCGGCTTTTTCTTGATCTTGGCAAGTCATAATCATATCGCTCATTACACTTGAAGCTTCAGTTTATTGCTCATCCCTTCTTTACCCTATTTGTTTCTCTATTTATATTTTGTATCGCTCTCTAAGAAAATAGAAATAGGATTACAATGCCACAGATGCTGCATGTCAGGCCTACGTGTGTGTTGAGGGGACAGTGATCGTATTGCTGCTGACAGTTTTGTTCTAGTTGTAGTTGCCGTCTGTTTTTAATGAATGCACAGTTTACGTGACCGCTCATTCTTGCTACATACTGATCCAGTGTCTATTTTTGTAGCTGTTTTTGCCGTGAATGCGTCGTGTAATAGAGAAACCACGTGTGGCCATTTGGGGTTCCTTCTTCTGCGCCCTCCCCTCCACTATAGTGCCTAAAATATCGCATATTTTACGCGTCAGATCGATTCATACAACAGCTTTCTGCACACTAGACAGGAAGAACCATAGACTTTCGAGCACGGTGTTCGCGTGCACAGCGCCAAGCAGCGCTCTTTCGCGTGCGCAATTAGTTCCTTTACCTGCTTCCTTTTATTTTTCACTTCTTCGGGTACCTCATTAACTCCATCTGACCCAGTATGTGTTGCACAAGTCTTCAATCACTTCCCCTTAAACACACTCGATGTCTTCATGTCTTTCTTTTATGCGAGCCTAGGCAGCCTACAAGGAGTACAGCTCTGTGATGCCTGCCTGCTGCGTGCAGGCGAATCACAAAGGCGGTAACAAGCAGCTAGCAAGAAAAGGTGAGTCCGAATAGAAAGCTCCTCTCGGAAGACCCTGCCAGTCATGCCGCACGGTATGTATCAGCGTTTTAAGACTCTACTTTAAGAAGAGCGCCTTTTATAGCACATCAGTGAAAGAAACGCATTTGCTTATGTTTCCTCGACGTGCCGAACCTTACTTTAGCTGTTTACCTTGCCGGGGCTTTGATATAAGCTTGAACCATCGACAACCGTGCGACGTGCACTTGAGGATAAATTGTAAAATGAGCGTCGAAAGTTCGCCTTTTTTAATATTATTAACTCGCGACAGCTGTCAGCGTTCCACGCACCATGTTATGTCTTTTTCCTTTTTTTTTTTTTTTTTACAGGATAAGCTTACAAAAGCCGATTGCGGTGGCGATGTCGTCCGCCACCTCCTCGGCCTAGTAGAGAAACCGCCTAGCAAAACACATGAAAGGTAGCATCACAAAGCAGTTATCAATATCATTTCAAAGAAATAACGTTCTGGTGTAGTGCTAACTTTCATTGTTTTGCTGGCAATAATTTCATATAATGCGTCACTCAATCGTCGAAAGCTACGTCGCATTTTTCTATCGGATTGCGTGATACCATAGCGTTACCGGCCAATGGTCTTCACAGTTTAAATCGGCACTCGTTTTTTTTTTCTCATCGGTATTCCTAGACATGGAGAAGGCATACGATATCATTTTAAATTGCACGTAATTTATCTGACATGGGTGTACATGGTAATGTTCTGAATGTTATTGAGAGCGTTCAGATAGAACGTTACACGTGAGAGTTGGTGAGCCCTTATTCCGATCATTCGCGCAAGAGACAGACGTACGACGGTGTTTTTTACTCAGCTGTACTCTATTATGAAAGTGAACTCACTGCATATTGTTACACTACGCAATATATTTTATTCGGCTTATGTGGCTGATGTGCACATCGAATTTTCATTATATAATCTTGCTATCCGGAAGAAACAAGAACAGCTTGGTCTTAACAAGCTCTCTAGGTGGGCAAATGAGAATGCTGCTCGGACACATTTTTGTATTGAAGAATTTGGACTGTGTGCGCGTGTGCTGTACTATGTGCCTTTGCATAGCCTTGTGTTTGTTTTCTGCTTTGCGACAACTATTGTGCAAGAGAAGAGACGTAGCCGGCGCCACGCATTGACATCAACCTCGCCTTACAAACTTTTATTTTAAAAAAATGGGTTTAGCATATACCTTCAAAATGTTCATACTTCACACTCCATAGCAGTTCTCCTGCCCGGTGTAGTACAAGGATGAACCACTGTAACAAGCCGGTGGGTGTATTTTGCGTATCGATTATGTCACACGCAAGGCTTCAAGCATTCTAGGTTTTCTTAGAAGAAACGCAAGAAATTTGGCGCTTGCTGTAAAAGAGCTGTTGTATAGAACCACCGTTAGACCGATACTTGAATACGCTTGTTACGTTTGGGATACTTGGCAGCAGGTGGGCATTCAAATGATTGAAAGGATTCAGAATTTAGCTGTGAGATTTGTTCATGCCAATGATACCCGCATCTTTAGTGTGTCTAGTGCAAAGGAGAACCTTGGATGGAAACCACTGCAGCACCGCAGGCAATACATAAGATTAAAATTTCTTCATTGTATATTTCATAATAAAACTGGTATTAACCGGGAGCATTATTTACACAATCACGACTACGACTCACCACGCCTTGATCATGCTTACAAGATCAAGGAGATAAGATGCAGAACGAAATTCGTCAGGATGGCCTTTTTCCTCAAAACAATTCGCGAGTGGAACAAACTGCCACATGACATTGCCACCATTATCACCCCTGATGTATTTTCTTCCTCTTTGCAGAATTCGTATTGTACATAGACCTCGTTTTCCTAAGTAGGTTGATTTGAGTGTGCGTTCCTCACACTATGATAACCACACCGCCCTCATACTCCACTTCATCCGTAAGTGTACATTGGTAGTGAGCCGCTTTTAAATGCGAAGCATTTCTTAGCGAACTTCGGCGAGTTTGAGCGTATCTAGCTATCTATCTATCTAGCCGCCTACGACTTTGTGCTCTCCTGGCCGTATCGTTAATGGGATTTATACCAAATTTGGTATGGCATAACATGACCGTATGACGAACATAAATGGCTGGTCATATCATGAAAATCATGAATAACTTGTCATGAAAAGTATGATTTACATGCCACGCTCATGGCAAGCTCGCGGCCGTTTCGTTAGCTTGATATACACCAAATTTGGTATTGAGTGACATGACTGTATAATGAACATAAGTGGCAGGTGGTAACATGAAAATCTTGGCATGCATGTCATCTACAACGCCATTTACATGCCACGCTCATGGTGCGCTTGCGTCCAGTTCGCTAGCTGGATATACACCAAAATTGGTATTGCGCGACGTGACTGTATGACGAACATAAATGATAGGTCCTAACATGTAAAACATGACATGCAAATTATGTAAAGCATGATCTGCTCCTTCCTGGCTGCTTCGCATTACATCGATTCCCACAGTGCGTGGGATCTGCCGGCTTTTTTACCAGCCAGTCAGTTGTAGAATTTTTAGAGGGTGTTCTTTTTCCTCATGTCATACAGGCTAGCAACGCATCACAGCCTATAAACAGACACCGCTGCTGCTGCCATAGTTATATATTACGTAAAGCGTTTGCTTCCCCGTCTTTGGGCTCAAGTGCCTGGATGAGGCAATAGTGCTGATGACACATCCCTACAATGTTATATCAGTATTTCGAAATACATTCTATGCCAATGGACCACATTCGGTGACCTTGCCATATTTTAAATTTTCTATTTATACCCAAGCCCTTGTATAGCGATTTTAGGCCTTCCTACAGCCATGTTACACTACTATATTCCCAATGTCACCATTAACTCAAGAAGTGTATTCATGGTGCTCTTGGGCCACATTTGGTCCCTGCACCAATAAACACTATCACGCTATCATTACGCAGCTCGTTTTAATACCGACAACCGCACCTGACCTCGTTAGGTTGCAAACTTAGGCTTCGCAATAATATGAGATAAGAAGCCGAAGTAAGGTATCCCTCTCAGGCAAGCGAAAGCTGCACAATCGCAAGCATTGAGAAGGCGCCGTATACATGAGGAAGGGCTGAACAAGCGAACCCAAATTGACGGTAGCATTGAACAATTGCGTGGCGTCATGCAGCATGCCCAAAAGAGAACGCGTGCATACTATCCGCTGGGCGACAACCAACGAAGCCTTGTCTGTCATAGCAGACGTAAAGCCTCGCAGCTTTCGATGAGGAAAAGAAAGAAGCACAGATGCCAACGCAAGCTACGAGCACGCCCAGCCTATAGGTAGCTGAGAGCAGAATAGCGCGTGCTAACAAAGGCATTATTACGTAGACAGAGAGCTTCGTTTATTTTGTGGACTTGTCTTTTTTTCTTTTTCTTTTTTTATTTGCACGAAGGAAATCCGAATGAACAGGACAAAGAAGTTGGAACAATGTGTTAAGAAAGGGCGAGTTCACTCCCTTGTTGCTCTTGCGGTATAGTTCAGTTGACGTGGGAGACTGACAAGGTTTCTTCACAAGCACTGCAGTCCAGGTTGATTGGGGAAACAAATGTGCACCGGTGTCTCCGTTGGCGAAAAAAAAAAGAAGTAAGTATTCTACTTAGGTCAAGGGAGTGATGTTTTTGTGCTTTCCCTGCTGCACCAGTGTACAGCGTGAGAAAACATGCCGGGTGGGCGTTCGCTAATGAATCGCGGCGCCATATAGTTTCCTACCTATGCTGCTTTCTTCTACAGTCGAAGGTGGAATAACTGGAGTCATATAAGAAGCTCGGCAAACCCTTGAATCCTCCCATACGGCTGAACGAGAAAGGGACAGCGCGTTTCTGTCAGCAGGAGCAGCAGCAGTAGCAACATGAACGCAGAGGTAGGTACGACGAAACCGAAATAGACCGGTATTACGCACCGTTAAAAGACGGACAGTCAACGCCTACCACGACTACATGGGACTATAAGTTTGGTACAACCTCCTACTTGCTGCGTTGTGTAACCAAAGAAGTTAGAGGTCGCAGATCAACTACAGGCAGACACTTTTTTGGGCAGGTGACTACAGGCGTCATCTTTTTTTTACCGAAAAGGTGTCGTATATTACACGGTCGTGCCGAGGAACGTCGGAGTCTGTATAAAGCATTGCTAATATTCTGAGGTGTGGTGGGAGCGAAAAATTTTTCAAGTGCGATAGCATTAGGTCTAAAACATTTTTGCTAGCTGTTAAGTGTCTGTGCTACCTTGCTACTGCACTTTAAATATTTAGACATTTGTCGGTTAAGATAGAACGTGACGTTGAAAAGGTAAAATGTGGAATGGATACAATTTGAGAATTTTTCTGCAACAGGAACTCGCAGGACAGGCCTCGAGCACCATGGTGGCATCGCGCCTTTGCTTTGCCGTGCTACTAAGGCGACTTACATTATTTCTTCGTAATACAGTCCTTAATTAGACTAAATGACTTGTAATCACCTACATGTTTGCGCGTGTACTTTTATGCGTGTGATACTTTTTTCATCCTACTGCCTCCAGTTCCTACCAGTATGTCTCATGAAGTTACAGCAAGTCAGGACTAGACTAAGGAATTGTCTTCAGATATTATTAAAACTTTCTATTTCACCCTCTCCTTTTTGCTAGACAGTACAAACAAAACTGGCTGGAGTTTAATAAGTGTAATTTAAACAGCAATGCTAACTGTATCACTAAGAGTTCTGAAGGCCTGGTTCCGAAGAGCAGCTCTGACGGCCTGGTACCCTCAATGGCTCAGAACATTTTCTGCGTATCAGGCGGACATTCCAGATTAGTTACCAATTACCAATTGTCTGTGGGGCTTCTTCGTTAGTTAGGGATAAGACACATGTGAAACAATACCTTGATAGTGTTTCTACCATGAGAACATCACTTACGTTTCATGAAAGTAGCAGGGGAATGTTGAGTATGGCTACATTTTCGTGGAATTACCATGTCTGCCAAACAACCGTACCTCAGAAAACTCTTCTGAATTGTGTTTTGTGTGACTGGATCGTAATCGGCTCCATAATTCTTGAACCAAAGCTGCGGAACCCACAAGACTGCGCTAGTCTTGTGGGTTCTTCCTTTCGTTTTCGTGTGTCCCTTTTTGCGCAAAATTGCCATTCACAGTGCAATACCAACTCGCCCAACGCTCCGTTCTTCTGTGCCCTATGATAGGCGTGTAGGGAAAGCTAGAGGCCTTGGCAGTGATTAAAATGGTACACGACATCTATAAAGCCACTGATCATCTCGCCAGGCGTGCTGTTTTTGTCACGCAGATACGCTGGTTTGTAAAGCAAAATATTTGGCTTCACCTGTTCATCTGTCGGTTTACACATACCGTATTCTACTACAGTATGTATAAATCACAAAGCAAATGATGTTGTAAATAGCACAACGTTTGATTATTTTGGCCTCCCCGCTCTCTTGTACAGAACTGTAATTTGACGTCGGGCAGGCAAGAAACAAGCAAGGGTAGGTGAATCTTGCTAATATAGTGCTAATATAGAAAATTCAGGGCTCTCATAACGAAAATAGCAAGAGACTTCAACTCACGAAACAGTACAACCCTTGGAGCAACTATAGCCTATCCAAGAGCTTTTAAAACATATAACGGTTCCTACAATATTTATCCTTCTTCTTGCTCTTCTCCTTCCCGCTAGTAGTATTCTGGTTTTCATATATTGTCGGATATTTTCGGGTAGACAGTTCATTATGCTTTCATGCTTTTGTTAACTCTTGCGTTCGTTGTACTGAAGAATGGCACCCAATGGAGGCTTCATTCGTAACAGCTCAAGATCAGTTATACTGCGTAGATTTGTATCGCTCCGAGCAATTATAAAACGAGGACATTTCAGTTCGTATACGTGAACTTTGGAAGTGATGTCCTTCGGTCTTTCGGTTGTTTTTATTGCCTATTTCTGTTGTTGTCGTTATAAAAACCACTGACAAGCAAGAAAGCAGAGCAATATTGTCTTAAGGATATTTCATTGCCTCCTTTGATTTTCAGTCTTTTCAAACTTTATTGAGATTTCGTTTTTGTTCGTTTGCCATGCGAACAGAAGCATCCAGTGTCAGTGAAGGCACCGGTATGTCCGAAAAATATATCATTAAAACAAAAGAACCCGATGTACAAATGATAGAAATAGGCAACAGCTTCTGATACGACCTGAACAATACGGATTGTGACTAGCAACACACGCATTGTCATCTATATGTCCAGAAGCTCGTTAATTCGACCCTCGTCAATTCGGAAAATGGGATAAATCGTACGTGTTCTCCGGTTCCAGCCATCATATACAATGTGTAATGGCGTCAACGTTTCCTTCATTCGGTCATATTTGGCCGCAACCCGGTTAATTCGGACGATCCTGGAAGTGCACCGAGCGCCGGATATGTGCGGCGCAAAAGAACGAAAGCGACGTTCGCGGCCAAGTGAAACGAGGCGGCGCAGTACACTTTGCCATCATCATCATTGCGAACCGAAGGGTAACAAGAGGAAAGCCAGAACGGTTCATGCCTATTTGCGTTTACCACCACGTGTGACACCTCGTTGGCTGCGGGCGTTCAAAAAGGCATGGTCGCTCGATACTTGCAGCTCCCCGCTGAAGCACAAAGAAGGACGCTCCAAAAGGACGCGCAGGTATACTACACAGGAGAAGCGTGAACTAACAACTATCACAGTTGTTACGACTTTGTATTTGACCAACGCGCTGTAAGTGTGGACAACGCAGAACCCGACGCTCTTAGATAATTCTTCTTTTAAAGTGTGGCGCACGGAGTGATCCCTCAGCGTCTCCTGCCACGCGGTGGCGTGTGACGCAAGGTGTGGGCGGTGTTCATTTTGTCCCCCCTTCCACATCACGAGTGGGAACGGAATGGGGCCTCTTTTTCGTGCGCGTCTCAAAAAAAGTTTTCAACTTCAAAGAAAATGTAGGAGCGTCGCGTGATAGATAACACGCTCAAGCTCCTGCGAGATCTGCATACCGGCAGCGGTAAATGGTGTCTATAAATAGCTTGCCGTTATTATTCCGGCGCATGCATGGCGTGTGGCTGAGTGGTCTAACGCAGCACGCTGCAGAGCGAGGGGTCGCTGGCTTCAAATCCCCGTTCAGGCACCTTGGAATTTTTATTGCGTAGCAATTATACGGACACTGTCGGCTGCTTTTTTGCCGTCGGCGTCGCCGTCGCCGTCATGCCCCGTACATATACATATATATATATATATATATATATATATATATATATATATATATATATATATATATATGTGTGTGTGTGTGTGTGTGTGTGTGTGTGTGTGTGTGTGTGTGTGTGTGTGTGTGTGTGTGTGTGTGTGTGTGTGTGTGTGTGTGTGTGTTTGTGTGACGTTAGAGAACAGAGATACGTCGTGGTTCAGATGCCATCCATTTATTCTAATGCACGCGCACTTCTTCGTCGGCTTCTCCTACCATCACCTTGTTCATACGTTACACTCTTCCCCCCTCCTCTCGAGAAAGTCTCAGTTCAGAAGGTACAAAATAACGTCGTAGTTTGCTAACATGAACAATGTCCGAGTTTCTACCTAAGGGCAACACGGAGCGGTTGATCTCATAGTTCACTGGTGAGACTTTGCGTAGAATCTTGTAGGGACCTTCCATGACGGAACTCAGTTTGCCGTTGTTGGGATGCCATGGTGTCTCGTAAAGGACGAAGTCACCGACTTGGAACTCAATCGGAAGAAATTTCTTATCATAGATTACTTTGTTCTTATTGTGGTAGGCGATAGAATTATTAACAGCAGCTTTCCGCGCTTCTTCCACCGTTTGTTCTCGCTGTTTCAGTACAGTTGGATAAGATGGAATTCCATACATCAGGAAGGACGGTGCGTAACCGGTAACTTCGTGAGGCGTTCTGTTGTATTCGTCTATTACCTCCGACAGCAGCTTAGTCCAACACTTCTGTGGCTCGTCATTGATCTTGCACTTAAAGTCTGGTTACGATGGTCTGGTTTGTCCGCTCGGTCATACCATTGCATTGCGGATGATGAGATGAGGTGAAGAGTTGGTGTATTCGGTTATATTTTAGAAACTGTTTAAATTTTCCTGCAGTGAATCCTGTTCCATGATCTGAAAGGAACTTCCATGGTTTTCCGGCAGCAAAAAATGGTTTTTAAGCATGAGATGTAGGCGTCACTGTTTCCACTTTTATGGGCGAACGCCCATACGTAGCGAGTAGCATGGTCAATAACCAAGTGGATAAACCTTTTTGATGAGCCATATCCACAAAATCCCCCCAATGGTGTCCATCGCAAAAAGGTCAAAAGGCTCTTCAGCAGGAGGCAGGGATTCAAGTGTCCCATACTTCTTTGTTTTCGTCTTCTTGCATCTCTGGCATATATCACAATGCCGTATGTAGGTGGCAACATCGGTTACCATATCCGGCCAATAATATTGCGGCGACAAGAGTGATAGTGTCTTCTTCACTCCGACATGCCCAAAATGTTGATGTGCGTTCTTAAGAATGGTTGGGCGTAGTTCATGGGGCACATAGATCTTCCTTAGTCCTTTTCTTTTGACGATGACTACGTTGTTTTCCAATGAATACGTTCCTTTTGGGCGCTCATTGCTGCATCGTTGAAGTTCATCGTGGGACAGAAGTTGCACTATTGGGGCTCTGGAGAGTGCATCTGCTTCGACGTTGCTTATGCCATTTTGATGTTTGATGTTTACTTCATACATCGATAGTTTCAACGACCACCGGAAGAGACGGCCTTGAGGATTCTTAATATTCTTCAGCCACTGTAGTGCAGAGTGATCCGTTACAACAGTGAATGGCTTTCCATGAAGGTAGCAATGCCATTTATCAATGGCATCTATAATGGCAAGGCATTCTCTTTCTGTAACAGCATAATTAACCTCGTGCTTAAGTAGTTGGCGGGAGTAATAGGCAACGGGATATTCCTTGCCTTTGTCGTCAGGTTGCTTCAGCACTGCACCAATGCCTTCGCCAGATGCATCACAGTACACAGTACATGGTCTCGAAGTGTCGCATATGCGAAGCACCGGTTCTTCAGTTATGCGCTCCTTCAGATCCCGAAAAGCTTGCTCGCATGCTTCTGTCCACGTCCACTTGCTTCCTTTGAGGAGTAGTTTCGTGAGTGGGAGAGCGATGTCGCTGAAATGAGGGATGTACTGACGGTAAGTGTTTACAGTGCCCAGGAAACGCTGGAGGTCTTTCTCTCGATTAGGTGTCGGAAATTTGAGTATTGCAGCCACGTTACTTTGCTTGGGTGTCACTATTCCTCGTGACATTTTGTGGCCCAAGTATTCAATGCTGGATCTTGCAAATTGGCACTTTTTTCCGTTTCAGTTTTACGTTCTCGTCTTTAAGAGCTTTCAACAGTGCATCGAGGTGTCGTATATGATCGTCAAATGTCTCTGAGTATACGACCACATCGTCAAAGTAATTGCTAACATTAGTGAGCTGATGTTTGGCTATTATTGATTTCATGGCTCTTTCAAAAGTAGTCGGAGCGTTCTTTAACCCGAACGGCATTACCAACCACTCTTTAATGACCATTAGTCGTGACAAACGCAGTTTTTTTAACGTCGTCAGGATGCATTCGGACATGCCAGTATCCCTGACGTTACATCTAGCGTAGTGAAAAAGTTTGCCTTTCCCAAGTGGTCCAGAATGTCGCCTATACGTGGAATTGGTTGATAGTCGGGTACCGTTATGGCGTTGAGTTTGCAATAGTCAATACATAGTCGAGTACGTCCTTCGCCTTTCTTTTCCGCTAAGATGACCAGTGCGGCACAGGGCGACAACGAAGGCCTCACAACACCTTGCCTAATGAGGGCGTCAACTTGTTTGTCAATTTCCGCTTTGTCGGCTTGTGAACATCTGTATGATGCTCGATGAATAGGGACAGCATTGGAAAGTGCAATCCTATGTTGCTCAGTAGTGATGCATCCAATATCTGTCTGGGATTTCAAGAAGATCTCGTCATGCTTATTTAAACGAGAGTCGAGCACTGCTGATTCATGTTCTGGCAAGCTTTCTGAATTCAGGGTTCTCATCAGCGGTGCTTTAGTGGTTTTATTTTCATTGTGATTCGACAGGTTCGAATTTTCACGTCCTTGTGTTACTGACTGGCTTTCTAAATTTACAGAAAGATTGAAGTACGAAGCGCTGTCTAGGCCAAGAATTGTGTTCTCATGCCTCGCAGAACGTGTATATAAACTTTCTTTGTGACATTCCCAATTTGCAATTGAATGTTTACGCGACCCAAAGTTCGAATGCTTGAAGTAACTTGATGCACCGTGATGCTGGAGTCTCTCATCAACTGAAGCTTGAGCTGTTTGTACACATCTTCACTGATACAAGTAATTGTTGCTCCTGTATCAAAAATTGCAGTTACTGGCCTTCCGTTGATGAGAGCATCGAACTGGATTAATGAAACTCTGGGTCGCTCTCCTCGTTTCCCGGTCTAGTCTCAATAGCGGACACGTTGCCGCGGCGCGGACATTCGTTGTGCCAATGAAACTGTCGTGGGAAACCAGCAGCTGAGCAATATCTGCACTCATTTTGTGGGACACGCGGTCGAGAAGTCAGTGTTGGCTGCTGCGGTCTGCTGAAGAGACGTGGAGCTCTTGATGTAGTACTAGGAGTACGAGTAACGGAAATTCCTCTCACCCGTCTTAAAGATGTCTCGACCCGTTGGGCAGCGGCTAGCCACTCTGATGACGAGTTGAAAGACAGTCCGGCGAGCGCCAGTTCCACATCAGGAGGAACACCGTCAGTCAGTCCAGAAATGATGTGGCACTCTTTAAGGTCGGCCAAGGAGCCCAGTCGTTTTTTCTCGTCGTAGTAATCCTTGATGGTCTGCCCTCCTTTTAGCCGGTAGTGGATGAAGAGACGAAAGGCATCTCCGTCAGTCGTAGCAAAGCGATTTCGCATGTCGCGCTTTATATCGTCCCATGTCTCGTCGTTGCCGAAAATCTCTGTCAGGTACCACTTGAACGCTTCCCCTTCGATGTATTCGCTGAAGTGACTGACCCGATCGCGGTGTGTCCATGATGCCTCGGTCGCCTTCGTGTCGAAAAGGAGTAGCCACTTGTCGACGGGGACGTCTTCTGGTGATCCCTTGTACTTCGGTATGTTGAGCGGAGTCTTTAACCTAGCCATGGCAGGTTGATGAGGTCGATCCTGTCGACCTGTGTGACGTTAGAGAACAGAGATACGTCGTGGTTCAGATGCCATCCATTTATTCTAATTCACGCGCACTTCTTTTTCGTCGGCTTCTCCTACCATCGCCTTGTTCATACGTTACATATATATATATATATATATATATATATATATATATATATATATATATATATATATATATATATATATATATATATATATATATATATATATATATATATATATATAAAAGCCACGAAGGAAAAATAATTCAGAAAAATATTTTCGCACGCGCGGAATCGAACGGGCGACCTCTCGCTCCGCAGCGCGCGGCGCTATCCGCTGGGCCACAGAAGCGCACGTTCTTTAGCATACTAACGGCGAGCTCTTTATATACACCATTCGGCGCTGGCGGTACGCCGATCTCGGGGGAATATCAGCGTGTTCTCTGCCTTATTTATTTATTTATTTATTTATTTATTTATTTATTTATTTATTTATTTATTTATTTATTACAGTACCTTCAGGGTCCGACGGCGTTACAGGAGGGAGTGGGTAACTAAGTAAATATGCACAATAATAAGAAAAAAGAGGGAAAAAAAAAGGGGGTAGCAGCTGGACAAAATCCACGCATCTCGACGAAGTGAATCATGACGAGTGGGCGAAGCTCTAGGTATCGTATCGGTGAGTAACCGTACGTTACCCGAGCGTTGCCCCATATAATGTAAATTGAGTTACGTAAAGTGGATATAGAAATGTAAATTTATTTCGCCGTGTTAGGAAATTCAAAGAGGATTTAGAAAAATTGCTGGAGTGTAGGATATGCCTCGAAAGCGAATCCAAGGACCCGCCATCTTACCGGTGGAAAGATACCATTTTAATATGCGTAATTTGTTGGGACATATAGTGCTCGACGTGCGCCTGTGTGTTACAGGTGTCCTTGAGAAGCCTCAACATCTAGACACATTTTAGTAGAGATCAACTCCTCAATACTCTTCTCGACAGGTTATTTTCGCCGGGAACAGCGATCTCTTACCTTATAATTAGCCTATGTCTACGTTGAAGTCTACTCTAAAACATTTTTTGTGTCTCACATATGTTTCGACTATAGCAACGGCTCTATACCGTGACCACAACGGAAGACAATGCTACGCCCGAAGGAGCTTCGCCCCTAAAATGGCCGCTAAAAATTGAAGGACACTTTGTACATTCCAAAGTGTGTTCGGCAAAAGCTTGTGGCCATTCGACTGACTATGCAATGTGTTTTTTTCTGTTACACTCTCAGTGGGATGGCGCACAACCAGAATGTGTGCGTGTTTTCTTTTTTAACTTTTTACCGCGAATTGCAGCGAAACGCGAGACTACTCTGCCACCGTTCGCATGCGTTCGTATTTTCTCGCGCTTTGCGCATCGTGCAGACGCCATCCGCCTTCGAGCGCTTAAATTGACGGACACTTTGTAAATTACAAAGTGTGTTCCGCGAACGCCTGAGTCTATTGAGACGGGGTCGGTCAGAATGGAACGCGATGCGCGCGTCTCCCTCCTTGCATGATTGGAAACGCTGGGCACAGCGGCGCTACGCAAGCAAAGCGCGAGCGCCGTAGAGTCCGACGCGACCGGCGTCCGTTTGCGCGCCCCGGCGGCCACCTGGCACCGTGACAGGGCTCGGACGGACGGACGGACGGACGGACGTGAGCATGAGACATTAAAGGCTTTCGCCTTAATAGTATATATAGCATTCAACAGCATCTTTACAAGTAGCGACATCGGTCATTTGGGCAATAGAAGGGAGCAGGTAGTTACAGTTGTTCGAGGTGATGGGAATAAAATAATATTGAAGGAATCTCGTATTCACTTGCTGCTCAGTAAAATTTAGTGGTGTTTTAACTTACGGCCCGTGGTACTGAGACGTTGTGAAAGTTCTCTTTAGGGTGGTACTCCAGTACATTAACAGAGACAGAGTAATCACGACCTTCGAAAAGTTTCTACGTGTTCTGGTGGCCAGTGCTCTCGTGAACATTGCAGAGTTGCGAAATGCTGCCGAGCTAACAAGCAAATAGTCATTCCTAAAGAAGCCCCCCCCAAAAAACGGCGGGATGTTTGCGAAGAAGCCCAAAAGAAACGGAAATTCAATAAATTTTCTCGTTCTTGAAAATATTCTTTAATTATATTACAAAGTCGCTCAAATACGAAGAGAAGGTAAAAAATAACAAATTATTTGATACAGCGAACACATGCGCAACTACGAGAGACAGCATATATTTACGTTTTAACATAGCCTCCTCAATACACTTTTGACAGTTCATGAATAAAGTTTGTTAAATACTCTAGTGCGTGTTTCACTGCAACACTCAGCTACACAAAGCATCGACAAACATTCTATTAGCGAACATGAGGAGCAGGAAAAATTACTATATTTGCTGGAAAAACGCGAATAAGCCCAGAAAACGTGACAGACGACTGGAAAACTTTACAAGCGACTCGGTGAAATAAGGAGCCCAAATCCGCTTATTATAAGCGGAACTGGCAACTCTGGAAAAAGGGAAGTTTTATTGTACACGTAACTTGTACATAAACAAACAAAACAAAGAAAACAAGTAAAAGCAGTATATACATTTCACAAATGGGCACCAAAAAAAAAAACAATTTATCTCTGTGTATCCGAATGTGACAAGTTAAGGAAACAATAAAATGGAGCGAACTATCCACATTTCAGAGAATGTCACGCATGCATGCGTACTAGAGTGGGCGCTTCGTTAGTATGGAACAACTGGAAACTCCAGCTGTCCTTTCCTTACTCTGAAGAAACGTGTGTGCCATCGTCGAAGGAAAGCTTCTTCGCCGTGTGTTTCCAGCTGCTCATCGAGGTAATTCCACACAATGAGGCGTATTTTCTGGAGTGCGGGATAGGCGCCTTTATGAGGCTTGCGGCGTGCTTCGGCTAAACGGCGTCGCCGCCACTGTGCGTACAAGGTCACTGTAAAGACCAGTCTTACGAACAGCCCACGTTGTGTTTTCATGCGGGTTGTGCAAACGCTAAAGAGGCGTAGCACCATGTGCCAGACACCTTTCGCCACCGAGCACTCGAACATGTTGTCGAACATACCATGTTGTGCCGTCTCCCTTCTGCCGCAGTTGGGACAGTGGTCATTTGGAACGACTCCCCATCGTGCTAACCTCTCACGCTTAGGCAATGCCCTCCGTCTTCTCAGCCAGTTAAATTCGCGCACTTCGTCAGGCACGCGATTGCAATGCCATCGTTTCTATTTTGTCGTGCTGGATTCTTTTTCTTCCTCTTTGCTGAGTGTGCTACTTGTCACCATTTTGCTTTCACTTATCTCCTGTGATGAAACATCTTCCAGACTGCATGAACCTATTGATTCGACTGTTCTTTTTAAGCCACTAGCAGCTCTGTAAAACTTTAGCGGAATTTCTGCTGGAGGTCCAATGTACGGAGCTGTCGTGAAAGTTCCTTTTAGTGTGCTACTCCAGTACATTATTAGCCTGTACCCGGGGTAATTTCCCATCATCGAAGAGCTTCTGTGTTGTTTTTGCAGCCACTGCTCTCGTGAAAGTTGGTATGTCTGGGAGACCAAGGCATCCACGGCTTGTGGGAAGCTGTAAAAATTTCCTTTGAACCTTTGCTGGTTTCCCTCCCCAGAGGAAGGCTCCTACAACGGAGGCGAGGCGTCCTATTACACGGCGAGGTAGAAGGGCGATGTGTGCTATGTAGAACGCAAAAGCGCATCTGCGTCTTGATGACTTTCTGTCGCCGTTAGAGACAGGTTCAACTGTGTGGCTGTTGATTTGACGTCTGTGGATGTCCTAATAACTTCTTCCCAGGTGCTTTTTGAGACATCTCCTTCTTCAAAGTATACGCCTAGCACCTTAACAACTTGAGCATATTCGATGTCTCCGGGCAATAGTTCTCTGAAACTCCCGACACATTTGGCTGTGTTTAAAAGAGCACCGGACAGACAGTAATACTCACCAAAAACGTCAAGGAATGTGCTATAGCTATACAGGTTACGAAAAAACACCGAAATATCATCGGCGTATGCGACAATTTTCAAGGTTTCACTGCCTGGCGTCGGTAAACCCAGTTAACGCTTGCGGTTTACAACCTTTCTAATGAAAGGCTCTGAAGACAAAATGAATAATACCGGGGACAACGGACAGCCCTGTCTCATTCCTTTTTGAACTTGGAAAGCTTCTGGTGACGTCATTGTTGAAATACAGACAGCTTGATAGATCCTCATAAAGTATTTCTACCAGTCGCACACACTGCTCTGGGAGCAGGGTTGCCGTTGGTGGCTAATTTGCGCCAAATTGGCTACTTGCCGACAATCTCTGGCTACAAAACTTTCAGGTTGGCACCATGGCTACTTTCTGGCTACTTTGAACTTCTGTCTTGGCGCATTTGCCTGCCATTTATCCATATTATTTGAAGATGAAACAGCAACAAGTCTAAAGAGTAACCATTGTTTGCAAGCTTTTTTGTCGTATTGGCCTATGCACGTACATGTTTTTGCCCCGCCAGCGGGCTAGTGCGCATTGAGAAGCCCCGACGAGCATATCTCCGTTTGAGACGACAGAGGGACCTGCGCATGTAGTAAGCCACATTCTAATGCTGCAACACAGCGCGTCAAAGAGACATCCGCAACAAAATGAAGTTGGTGGTGGTGGAAAAACATTTATTTAGAAAAGTACAGAGAGTTGTACTTTCCTAAATAAATGTTTCTCCACCTGGTCATCTTCGATCAGATTTCGCTACTTGAAGCTCGACTGGTACGTATTATTGCAACTTGGTACCAATCTCGGTCTATGGCTTCAAGAAAAAACTGCTTCAACGTTTAATGTTCCGGCTAAGTTGCTAGCCCAAAACTGCTTTTGCAAGAATTCTGTCTATTGTACACAAACTGAATGCAGGTGAACTGAGAGTATAATAATTTATTAATTTATATGCAACTTACCTACGGCTTGGAGACCAAGAAAGAGGCGGAAATATTGTGCTCGTTGTACTCCGTTCGTGCTTATTCAAAATCATATTATTTACTGTCCAATGCTTACGACTCCATACAAAATATCCTTTCTTTTTATTTGGCTACAAATCTGGCGCTAAAATTTAATGGCATGGCTACTTCGGCGACTTTTATCATGAGTTTTGGCTCCTTTTCAAATCTACCCAACGGCAACCCTGTCTGGGAGGCCAAAGATGCGCAAAACAGAGAAAAGATACCTGTGTTCCACTCTATCAAATGCTTTGGCCTGATCAAGAGAAATAAATGCTCCTGAGATCTGTTTTTCTTTGGCATATGCGAAGAAGTCTCTAATAATTGTAAGAGGCACGAAGACGGAACGCCCTGGTACTGAACATGACTGCAAGGGTGACACAATCTCCTCCAAGAAAGGCCGCAGACGCTGTGATAGCAGCGTGGCTACTAACTTGTAGTCTGTGTTTAGCAGGGTAACTGGCCTCCACGATTTTGTATCAGACGGCATCATATCCTCCTTCAGCCAGCAACAGAGTCACCCTTCCTTCAAGGAAAGGCCTGTGGTTTTTGGCCTTCGCATAACAAAATATTCATGAGATCAGTGATCGCATCCCCCAAGATATCGAAGAAACGCAGATAAAACCCCGTGAGTATTCCGTCTGGGCCTGGTGACGTGGACGCATTCATTGATTTTAGGGCGTGCCATACTTCTTCTTTATCAGCTTCGGCACATAATACTAATCCGTCTTCCGAGCCTAGTGATGGCGAACCTTTGCAAAAGGCCGAGAGTTCGGCATTAAACTCGTCATCCTGTGCGTCATGGTCTGCAGCAAACAGTTTTGAAAAGTAGTCTCCAGAAAACCTCGTGAACTTCATCCAGATCCTTAATAATGATGCCATCCTCTCTCAGCGCCTCGACGATGAAGCGGGGCTGGCATCGACGATCACGGATTCTCTGCGCGAAGGCTAAGTTCCCGATTTCGTCTGTCCATAAGTGGAGTTCTTTTGCGAGCCTTGTAGCCTGAGACTTCTGCCTTAAAAGATTTTGATACTTGATTTTTGGGGCTTCAACATATTCGAGCATAGCGAACGTGGTGGACCCAGCTCTTTCTATAATCTGAATGCGCCGGAGAACCTCATTCATCTTGGCCGTGAGCCGAGCGTGGCGTGCTTTTCCTGCCTGCTGAGCTATGATGCGCCAGCGAGATTTCAAGTGGTCCCATGTGGCCGGACTTGTGCACTCCACTTCAGCCAGTGGGGTCACAAGCTCAGTTTGAAGCATGCAAGTGCTTTCTTCATCATGAAGAATAGTTGGGTACATCCTCCACGGTTTGTGAATTCTCGTTCCTGAGCTCACGTTAAGGGTGAAGAGTAAAGGAGCGTGATCACTGAGTTTCAGCTGACTTGGCGCAAGCTGAACAACCTCACATGCTTGCAGGTTCGGTATGAAGTCGTCGGGCACATAAACTCTAGCAATGCGGCTTTGGTGAATGCCACAGGATCGGGTTGCGACGAAACTGACTCCGTGCAGAGCTAACCACCCATCTGCCAGCTTCAGATCTTTAACTAATTGCTGAGGTTCTCTGGCGTAAAAATTGTTAGCACCTCGGCCGGCACACCTGACGTCCCGTGTGGTATCGAACAGGCAATTGAAATCTCCGACCAGCACATAAGATAGCGGCTCGATCAAAAATTTCTGACACCTTTATAGAACCCGTTTGTTTCTGACCTCGTCATGCGCGCCTATACGTTGACAAATCTCACTCATTTGCAGTTAAGTAGCACATCTACTGTTATGATGCGGCCATCCGTGTCAACAAGACAGTGAGCACCCTTCCTGAGCGTTGCGTTCATCAAAACAACTCCTGTGCCACGTGCACGCGCATCTGTGAGTGAGAGGAAGGCCGCTACGTGAAACCTTTCACGAAACTCTGCAACATCAAGCCTAGTACGAAAGTTTGTCGCCTGCAAAAAGAGCCTGTCCACGCGATGCGCCCGCGCTAGGTCAAGTACTGCCTGCTGCTTCGCCAAATTTCGAAAACCGCGGACATTGAACTACATGAAACAAAGTAATGCCATTGTTAAATTAAAGGCGAGGAAATTACTCAAAGGAAAGAAAGGAAAGGGTCAGGAGGGCAAAAGATTAAAAGTACATATCGTCGTCGCTCACGGTTGGTGATGTTTTCCGAGGCGGTGATCCCACACGGAGATGTGAATCATCTTATGGCGAAGCTTAATCCGGTGGTGGTGGTGGTGGTGGTGGTGTGCGGCGTGACCACCCTTACTGCACATGCGCAAACCCTTTCAAAAAAATAAAAAGTAAAAACCTCCTCTCCCCCTCTCTCTCTCCTCTAGGCATCCCTCCCCACGGCAACCACACCCTCACTGCGCATGCGCCCCCCTCCTCTCTCCCCTCCTACGCTCCCCCCCTCTCTCCTCTAGGCATCCCTGCCCGCGGCGTCCACACTCCCCACTGCGCATGCGCGTCCCCCCCTTCTCTCTCCTCTCCTACGCTCCCCCCCCTCTCTCCTCTAGGCATCCCTGCCCGCGGCGTCCACACTCCCACTGCGCATGCGCGTCCCCCCCTTCTCTCTCCTCTCCTACGCTGCCCCCTCTCTCGCCTCGCGACGCCGACGCAGGCAGCGTCTGCTAGCGAGTTTCTTGGTTGAAAAAACCGACTGCTCGCGCTGCACAACCGTTCACTGGCCACCCCGTATATATGGCACTGGATCTTGACCTGCAAGGTGGTGCTGGTGGGAGATTTCTCCTGTGCGTTGTTGAACAATAAAAATTCGCAGCGTGCGCGTTAACTAAAAGCGGACTGCGGGTCTCTGTGTCTAGTCGGAGTCTTCTGTCTCTCATTGCCCATTAGCAGCGATTGGCATGTTCCAGTAGGAAACACCGCTCTATCGCTTTGCGCCTTCCCAGTTTTCTCGCCTGCGCAACGCTGCGATGAGCGCCAGCGTCAACGCCGCCGCCAGTGTAAGCGTTAGCGCCCGCTGCTTCGCATCTACACATGGTTCCCTTTAGCGGGAGATGGCGTGATTTTTTTTAAAGTTCCATGGCAAGCGGAGTCGCTGCCACTGCTCCCGCTGCCTGGCTTGGGACGGCGTTGTGAACTCGAAGGACTCGATGCGTAACACAGAGAAGTTTATTGCATACTAGTAACGGCAGTTCAAATTACTATAATGGGCTTTTCCACTATGTGCGAACATACCCGCAGATACCGATCGTGGAATAGACGTGAAAACATTGAAACTCCGATATTACTCTAGCCATATGAAAGGGTGTTTAGGAAACTATCATTCACAATTTCTTGATTTGACCTTTCATCAATAGCCATGTAATATAATTCACTCATACCCTGTGCCTTTTATTTTAAATACTCTTCCCGTCTTTCCGTCCCGAATCCCCTTCTCCACGCGGAGTAGCTCGTCAGCGATTTGTATACGCCGGCTCAATTCTCTGCCTTTCAATAAAGAGTTCTCTTTCTCATGCCATGGCCGCTCGCCATTTTAAAGCGAAAGCCTTTAATGGCTCATACTCGGGGCGTGCGTCCGTCCGTCCATGCCCTGGAACGGTGCAAGCTGTGGCCTCTCCCCCCTCACACTCTCTCAGCAATCACATGATGGCACATCGGCGCATAGCAACAGTTGCGCCGCCACACCTGTGGCCTCTCCCTCAGCAATTACGTGATGGCTCAGCAGTGGCGTCCTACCATCCGTCCGTCCGTTCCCCCTCCCTCTCTCTCAGCCATCACGTGTGGTCACAGCGGCGCGCGCGGCAACGCTCCTTCGTCAGACGTCTCGATGCAGCAGTCGAGTTCCCCAGCGGCCCAATGATGATTCCACAGCAAGCGCTTCGGAGAAGCGCCCCAAGAATGTGGATTCCCCTGATGCCAAACGCAAGACATGGCATAGTAAGTCGAATGGCCACAGGCTTTCGTCGAACACACTTTGGAATGCACAAAGTGTCCCTCCTTCCCGCGTCCCACACCACCACAGCGCATGCGCGTCCCCTCCCTCTCTCTCTCTCCTCTCCTACGCTCACCCCCTTTCTCTCCTCTAGGAACCCTCTACTCTACGGAGCGGTTCCCGCGTCCCACAGCCCCACAGCGCATGCGCGTCGCCTCTCTCTCCTCTCCTACGGTTCCCCCCCCGTTCTCTCCTCTAGGAATCCTCTACGGAGCGGCGCGCACGACAGGTGCTGCGACAGCTGCATACTCCGCTGGGAGCACCACGGTTGTTCCGCGGTATGAAAATGACGGAGCGCGTCTCATTCTCTCTCCTGTGCAGCGCCGCGATGAGCGCCCGGGCCGCTGCCGCGAAACGAGAGCGGCGACGTTTCTCCCGCTCAAGCTAACCAACTCCCCGCTGCTTCGCATCCCCACATGGTCCCCTTTAGCGGGAGATGGGGAAGTTTTTTTTTTAGGGGCGAAGCTCCTCTTAGTCTAACCTTGTCACGCGTCAGGCGTAACCGGCAGTATCTCCCGAACAGTATAATAGATGGCGCTGTCTCATAGAAGTACATAAGGTCCCTCTATTTTTCAAAGGTAGCGCAAACTCCTCCTCTCAGCGCCGTTTCCTCCTCGCCCGTCACTCCCGGCCGCCATTATTGGGCGAGACTCGCAAGACGCGCCCGGCACGCATGCGGTGTGTCGAAGCGCTTGCTTGTACTTGCTTGGAAATGCGACAATTCTGGGCGCAGATTCACACAGCCTGTTCGTACGTAAGATGTGTAGTAAAAAAAATTACACCATCTCCCGCTAAAGGGAACCATGTGTAGATGTGAAGCAGCGGGCGCTAACGCTTACACTGGCGGCGGCGTTGACGCTGGCGCTCATCGCAGCGCTGCGCAGGAGAGAAAACTGGGGAGGCGCAAAGCACGCAGTGATGGAGCGGTGTTTCCTACTGGAACATGCCAATCGCTGCTAATGGGCAATGAGAGACAGAAGACTCCGACTGGACACAGAGACCCGCAGTCCGCTTTTAGTTAACACGCACGCTGCGAACTTTTTTGTTGTTCAACAACGCACAGGAGAAATCTCCCACCGGCACTGGCTATTGTCCGAGTCTGAGTAGCTATAGCGTTTCAGGGCGTACTTGAGCTGGCGGGCGCCCACCATGGCAAGCCAGCAACCGAAGAAGGCGCTAGCCTTCGATGTCGTCGTCCCTGAGGGGGCAAGTCCCGAAGACGTCGTTGACGCGACATCTTCAATAGTAGGAATCGAAGAAGTGTACTGTGTCCAGCACTTCGGAGGCCGAAATTACCAAGTCACTGTGAACAGCGAAGCCGCCCTGGCTCAAATCGTAGACGCGTCGCACCTCATCATCCGAGGAGAGCGCGTCGCCATTGTGCCCCTGGGACCCCAAGTCACCCAAGTTACCGTCCTTTTCCTGCCGTGCCGCGTCCCCAGCGAAGTCCTCGCGCAAGCACTGTCCCCCCTACGGGAAGGTGTTGCACATCACCAGAGGAATCATGGGGTCGCGCCCAACCGTGACCACTGGGACGCGATACGTTCGCATCGAAATGAAGACCTCGTCGCCGGTGCCCAACTACCTCAAAGTCGCTGGCCACCGTGTGACCTGCGACTATAAAGGAATACAGCGTGTATGTCGTCGATGTGGTGACAGTGGTCACTTTCGTATGAACTGCACAGCTCCCTTTTGTGGGCGGTGCGGCGTCTATGGCCACGACGGGAAGGGCTGTTCGCTGCCGTGCCGCCGCTGCGGCGACCCGCATGCCACCGTAGCCTGCACCATCAGGCGGTCGTACTATGGAGGCGGCATCCAAAGAATTCCCGCCACTTCAGCCAGGAACGCCGTCTAAGAAGATGTCCGAGGGTTCGTCAACGCCAGCCCCGATCACTGGCCAAGACGAAGGTGCGCAAATCGCGACGCTACACCAAAGGCCCACTGCGTCCCCGGCCAGCCCGGACCCGGCAGTCCCTCCAGGCTCTGAGGGCCCATCCAGTGCCCCGCGTCCCGTGATCATTCCCGCGGAACCGCAGGTCGAGCCCTCGCCAGACAAGGCGCCTGTTGGGGAATGCGTCGCAGAAGGAGATGCTACATCTGACGCTCATGACATGGCTGCCCAGTCAACTGGAAGTTCACATGTCATCGAGGAGACCACATCCCAAGACGACGAGACCTCCATCTACGAGGACTCGAACAGCACCACGAGTGACACGGTCTTAAGAATTGACGAAGACGCCACCCCCAGCGACGTCAGCCGGGACAGCTTAGACGACTTTGTGCCGTCTTCGCTCAAGAGCCCTGGCACCAAGCGCCACCGGATCTCCAGCAGCGACTCGGAAGCCCCCCAGCAGAGACAGAAGTCCCCTGCGGACTTCAACGCGGCCCCGGAAGCCCCGTGCTTCCGGTGGGACGCCTGGCCGTAAAAAATGACTGAGCCGCTCGCGGGGCACCCGCTCCCGCGCCTGCTAAAGGTACCCCTGGATTTATGTGATTTTATATTGGGTTTTTCTTCTTCTCGCCATGGCTCTCACCTTAAAAATTATAACCTTTAACGTTCATGGTTTCCGCAACCCACAAAAACAGGCTGAGGTATTGGCTTTCGCACGTTCAGTGTCCTGTGACTTACTGTTCGTGCAAGAAACTAACTTTTTTAAGCTATCTGATGTACTCGCTTTCAAACGCGCATTCAATATCGATTGTTTCTTTTCGTACGCCAGCACGCGTTCGACTGGCGTCGGAGTCATTGTTTTTAACCGCGGACTTTTGCGTGACCATCATGTATCCTTTGATGCCTTCGGACGCGCGCTGGCGTTCGACTGCACCTTCTTTTCCTTACGTATAAAATTTGTCGCAGTCTACGGCCCGGCGACGTCCGTGAACTCTAATGCATTTTTTCGCTCTTTGGATGCATACCTTTTGAATTCTCAGCATGTGGTACTCTTAGGGGACTTTAATTGCGTCTTAGACTCACACGCAGACGTACGAGGTCCGGGTCGTGGTCGGTCAAACTGGAACGCCAGAGAACTTGAACGTCTCGTGCAGCAATTAGCATTGACCGATATCTATGAAAGTGTCAATGGTAGCAATTATGCCTATACTTGGCGGCGAGCAGCGTCAAGCAGTAGAATAGATCGGGTGTACGCATCCCCCGGCCTCATGGCCTTCGTCCGCGACGCTGGGGTAATGTCGTTGCCATAGACGCCAGTGTACATTAGCGATCACTGCCCGGTTATGCTCTCTCTCCACCTCCCTGCGGGGACGCCGACAATTCAGAGACCATGGCATCTCGATTGCCGCGTTCTCCAGGACCTTCAGTCCACGGAAGGATTGTCCGGAGCGTTACGCGCATCGCTCGTAGGCGCGGACATAGCTGATTGGGACCGCCTCAAAGAGCAATGGCGTTACCATTGCAGTGCGTCGGGCAGGGCACTTCGCGCCCGTGTGTCCAAGGACGCTTCAGTTTTAATACAAAAAATACGCATCGCTCACCGTGATCCCAGCCCATCCCCCCGTTATGCGTGCATGGCAAGAGGAGCTTGTCGAACGATACCAACGTACTATGCGCGCTTCTTCGCTCTCGGCTGCAGCTTGGCGCTGTAGACGTGCACCGTGTGCACACCCTGAGGTACTCAGGTATGCACGCAGAGCTCTGCTTCGTCCGCCGGGCTCGCCTGCCCACTCGCTAAACCCTACCGCACCAGCTGCTGCTAGTTCGCGCGACTACCACGCATTCACTCAGCACTTTCAGTCAATGGCTCAATCTGTTGCTAGTGTCAGTTATCCAGGACCCGTTTCTTCGCATCCCCTGCTGAAAAACTTACCACACGACTCCAGCGCTGCATATGACGTTCTCCTATCACCGCCATCGGATGACGAAGTAAAGGACGCGTTAGATGCAATGAAAAAGGGTTCGGCCCCCGGGCCTGACGGACTCCCTGCCGAGTTTTACGTACAGTTCTGGCCTATCATTGGCCGATTGATGTCACGCGTCATTCGTAAGTGTTTCCGAGATCTTACCCTCCCAAACTCTTTCCACAGAGGCCGTATTACACTAGTCCCCAAGAAAGACCCAATGTCCACGCGACCAGAAGATTGGCGCCCTATTACCCTTCTTAATGTAGATTACAAGCTCTTGGCCAACATCCTGGTGCGCCGAATCAGTCCGTCTCTTCCATTATTAATCACTCCCCACCAGGTTTGTTCTATTCCGGGGCGAGAAATCCACACCCATACATGGCTAACGCGCGACATCATTCAGTACACCACTGCCCGATGTGCCCAAGGGCTGTTGGTTTCCTTAGATCAGGAAAAGGCCTTTGATTTCATTGAACATGGCTATTTACTAAATGTTTTACATGCATTCGGTTTCCCGGACAATTTCATTCAGCTCATTCACGCCATGTACACTAATTCAGAAAGTACCCTTTACCTAGATTCCCGTGAGAGTCAGCCCTTTCAAGTTACACGAGGGGTCCGTCAGGGGTGCCCCCCTCTCCCCAGTTCTATTTATCCTTGCATTAGAACCCTTCTTAAGGGCCCTAGAACGCGACCCACAGATTCGAGGCTTGCCCCTACCTGGTAATACTCAAGTAAAGGTATCAAAGTAAAGGTAAGATAGTAAAAGGTAAGATAGTAAAGGTATATCACTGCATATGCAGATGATATTACCTTATATGTCCATAATGAACAGTCGCTGCAGCATGCCCTTAATACTTTTCAACACTTCGGCATGATCTCAGGTGCAAGGTTAAACTTTTCTAAAAGCCACTATTTCTTCATTGGCAACCCCAGCGGCCGTGTCAGCATCACATCGCCTTTACAATGGTCTCCTACCATTACAATACTCGGCGTCACTTTCACGGCATTTGGTATCCATGACAGCATCTGGTCAACCGTTGTACAAACTCTCCAAAATGATGTAAAAGCTGCCAAACACTTTGACTTCCCCCTCTTGGAACGCCGGTACTTATCCCAATCGGTCTACCTAGGAAAATTCTGGTACCTTTGCCATACCGTAAAACCCCCGCTCCGCGTCTCCAGGAAAGTGCAAAGTTGCATCAGTTCGTTTTTCTGGTCTGGTGGCACAGAATTGTTATCTCGTCCGACGTTGGCTCAACCGCGAGATCGTGGCGGCTTTGCATTCCCTGACGTTTCCGTCACCGCTTCTACTTTGTGCCTCCGCACTTTACTGCGAGTACTAAGTAGTGACGGTACGCCCGCTCAGACACTGGCTCGTTACCATCTTGGTCCATCATTACGTGTCTTGATGCCAACTTGCCAAATAAATTGCGGTCCCCAATCATCCGAATTACCGTCTTTGTATCGAGCCCTACTGGCATTTCACCGGCGCCTGGAGACTACGTGCCCTGATATAGAGGTCACCGAAGTTAAAGTGGTGGACACAATGGCCGCCCTTCTTCGGCCCTTGGTGCCCCAGCATCGTCAATCAATCATGAACCGCCCATGGAAGCTGCGTTGCCAGGGCATCTCCGTGACTTCGTTTGGCGGTTGGGCTGGGGCTTGCTCCCCACTCGAGATCGGTTGCATCGTTGGCAAGTGGTGCGCGTCTCCACGTGCCCAAACTGCACTGCCGTTGAGACTAACCGTCATGCAACCCTGGAATGCGCGGTGGCACGCGTCTTCTGGCGCGCTGTCCATGCAGGTTTCCGTGGACAGGGTGTACGAACATTCGTGTCCGATGGCCGATTTCCGCGCGGGCACTTCTCAGCGCTGTTAATCGCTGCGGGGCTGTTCAGCCTTTGGCGAAACCGATGCGAGGCAGTGGCAGGGAATTGCCGCCGGCATGCCTTGTGGCCAGTACTGGGGCGAATGAGACGCGAGATCCTCGAGTAGCTCTCCGAAGAGCTCTTCTTCCTAGGGGAGCGCGAGTTCTTGCGGCATTGGTCGTGCCCCTTCGTCAATGTCGAACACGAAAGGGTGCAACTCATTTTTCGACCGACGTGGTGCTAGACGGCGCCCGTCGAGTCGTTCATACTCTTGTACTCTCCCGATCTGCATTTATCACGTTTGTCTGTAATCCATAGTGTTTCATTGCGTCTATTGTATCATTTATCATTGTACCGTTATATCATTGTATCATTGTATCCCATTGAGTTCTTTTGTATTCCATGCCACATCTTAGTCATATATATTAGATTAATGATATCTTCACTACAAGGTAGTGATGTTTCCGTAGCACATAGATGTCCCGATGTGTATATACCCCTGATCACCGAAATGTTATTATGTTTTTGTTTTTGTACATAGTGTAAATAAACTTTTTCTAAACAGAAACTCGCTAGCAGACGCTGCCTGCGTCGGCGTCGCGAGGCGAGAGAGGGGGGAGCGTAGCAGAGGAGGGGACCGCGCATGCGCAGTGTGAGTGTGGACGCCGCGGGCAGGGATGCCTAGAGGAGAGAGGGGGGGAGCGTAGGAGAGGAGGGGACGCGCATGCGCAGTGGGCGTGTGGACGCCGCGGGCAGGGATGCCTAGAGGAGAGAGGGGGGGAGCGTAGGAGGGGAGAGAGGAGGGGAGGCGCATGCGCAGTGAGGGTGTGGTTGCGGCGGGGAGGGATGCCTAGAGGAGAGAGAGGGGGAAAGGAGGTTTTTTATTTATTTTTTGAAAGGGTATGCGCATGCGCAGTAAGGGAGACCACGCGGCGCACCACCACCACCACCACCACCGGATTAAGCTTCGCCATAAGATGCTTCACATCTAAAATAGTTTGTGGTTGGTCGGTACATTAGCTATCATTTCGCGTTTTGTAAGCAACAAATCGCACACTGGTGCCGGCATATATAAGAAATCCCATTGCGGCACCTTACGCGCGAACAGCTTTCTGGGACTTGGGACCTGTTTTGACAACGTGAAAATCTAGCATTTGTGCATTGTATTTGACTTCATAAATGTAGGATGCGTCGCTCGCACCAGGTGAACAAGAGGCATAACATGTTAAACGCAATCCTAGGAAGTCTTTACAGCTGCCGTTTTTCTTTTCGGACACCGTGGTGTTTGTTCACAAGACGCATTTTGGAAAATCAGACGCTACATCAAACTATGAACACACAACACGGCGGAGGCACTTATTTGCTAAATATCCCCAGCGTGCATTCTTTCAAATTTCGAACTGCGTTCACGCGCTTCTGTTGCCCCCCTCGGGTAAATATCTTTTTGGTTCCATCGCGTGCTGCTCGTGCTCATTAATTGGAGCTAGCTCTTTAATTGGAGACTCTTCCAGTGTGCTCAGTTTGTGAGATGTCATGCTGGTATTCCTATTGCTAAAATACGCTCCTTTGTTCACAGGAGAGCATGGACATTTTTCTTCGTTAATTGGCTAACGGTAAGCTCGTGAACGCACCCTCCCGCGTTCGTCACTAATTGGGCGAGAACAGGTCCCTCCCTCAGTAATGAAGCCTCCAAATGCAAATAACTGTTTTTAATTTCCATTGATCACAGATTTATAACTAGTTGAAACAAAGAAAACTCAATTATTGTAGCGAATCAAAGACGCTCTTTCTCGTTGACAGAACAAACATGCATTTAAAATTATAGTTTGCGTACAGGCAGCTTTGCAGCAAATTGCTAAGTAAATTACGCTCATCAATCGATGCTACTTACTTGTCATGTCTCTTTCTTTATCGTACACATCTCATCACCACCCTCTATTTATGAGCGCTAAAAAAAACAGCTCCGACTTTCTCAAAGTAAGTTTTTAACTACTTTTGGCAATTAAATTTTGCAAAATCTACGGGCTGAGCGAGAAAACAGAGATCTTGCAAAAATATTTTTCTGAGACGTTGCAGTAAAATTTTCGCAAAGCAATTAGTAAATTGCGAACACTAAGGATTTCGCTGTAAAGGCTGGTTCACACCGGCGACTAGCACCGGTCGCGCGACCAAGTTAGTCGCTTTGCGACTGGTCGAAAACAGTCGCAAACAGTCGCTTCGGTCGCAAAGCAACTGCTTTTGCTCAGTCGCTCGCTGCGCGACTTTTCAGTCGCGCGACTGCAGTCGCAGGACGACTGGAACCAATCAGCGAAGCCCAGAAGCGACGTCAGCATTTTTTTACAGCCGGGCTGATCGCTTTTTTTTTATTGCGCTCCCTTGGCTCGCTGATAACGAGATCCGGACGTGACTCTCTGGGTTTGCGACTTCCGGTCGCTCGCATGCAGCCTCTGCCGGTGTGAACATCGGTCGCTTTCAGTCGCTGTTTTGGTCGCCAGTCCCAAATGGTCGCGCGACCGGTGCTAGTCGCCGGTGTGAATCAGCCTTAAATATTGTGTGCGAGAAAGCGTGGCCGATAATGTCACGCCGCTTTTTTTTTTTTTGTCTAACTTAGGCATCAGTATCGAGCCTTAGCTTCATCTAAAAGAGTTCGAATGGCAAATATACGCGAAACTGTTTAGTAGTGATCGAGGAACAGCAAAAAGCTTGTCACCCTTGGCAATGCTGTTCGAGCATCCAACAGCGCAGCAAGTTGGCATCTGGCTGCAGCCGATGGCGTCTTTCAAACTGCAAAAAGCTATAAGAAGCCTGCGCTCACGTACGGCGCGCACGTGCGGCGGTGTTTCTACGCCCGATAATGGCGTCGTTTTCCGGCGCCAGAGCAAGAGGCAGAGGGGTTATCGGGGGAAAGTGGTCACGTGTCGGGCCTGGTCCAATAGGTGAGCACAAAAGGGCGAAGAAGAGAGGAGAGACGTAGAGGGCGGGGAGGACATTCTCCCTTTCCTTTTTGGACAATGGTTTGCGCTACCTTTGAAAAATAGAGGGACCTTAGAAGTACATACAAACTGCAGTTGAGTGATGATATTGCCACGCGCGTTTCTTATTTTCACTTTGCTCTATTCGGTTTTCGCCCTCAAAGGCTGTCAGCAATGCTCAGCGCAAACCGCGCCTCATTGTTCTAGAAGCTTCGCGATCATTGTAGATCGTTTTGTTAAGATTGCGCGCAAGACGCGACCACTCGAGATTATTCCAGAGCGTACGCGATGACCAGTGATAAGGCTAGAATGTTCGACGCGTGATGCATAAAAGCCGGCGCGCTCCAACGATGTTCAGTTCATCGACGGCCGACGCTCTGTTCGCCGCTATCAGTCTCAGCGTTTATTGCTGTAATCTCACCTTCAGTTTACCGGCCACAAGTTCGGCCCAAATAAAGTGTTTCATCTTAGACTACTGCCTACTGCCTTCGTCAACGTCACGACCACGTGACATCTGGTGGAGGTGCTGTTCCTTCATGTTCCGGACGCCCCCGTCAAGCCGTGAACCGAGCCCAAGTCGCGAGGAAGACATCGACGGCAACCCTGAGCAGCGATCAAGCCGAAGACAACAAAATCTGCGGCCAGAGTACGGGCCTTTACCTGACAAGACCCGGCGGAACAAGACCCCGACCTCGACCGCAGCGACGATGACAGCCCCTGTGCCGCCTGCACCTATCCTGCTCCGGCAACCCAAGGAGCCGCCTACCTTCCGTGGTTCAGCACTTGAAGACCCGGAGAGCTGGCTCGAAGCGTACGACCGAGTCGCCGCTTTCAATGCGTGGACCAGAGAAGACAAGCTTCGCCATGTGTACTTCGCCTTGCAAGACGCCGCCCGCACCTGGTTCGAGAACCAAGAGCGAACCCTCACAACGTGGGACACCTTTCGCACAAGGTTCCTGGCTACATTCACGAGCGTCATCCGCAAGGAGAGGGCCGAAGCGCTGCTTGAAACCCGCTCGCAGCTCCCAAACGAAAACGTGGTGCTCTTCACAGAAGAGATGACCAGACTCTTCCGCCACGCCGACCCCGAAATGCCGGAAGACAAAAAAGTTCGCTTCCTCATGCGAGGAGTAAAGCAGGAGCTGTTCGCGGGTCTGATGCGGAACCCACCGAGCACTGTCCAGGAATTCATCTCCGAAGCGACGACGATTGAAAAGACGCTGGAGATGCGCACCCGGCAATTCAATCGCCGCTCGACGCCAGCCTACGCTGACATTCAATCCCTCTGCTCAGACGACCTGCGCGAGACCATAAGGGCCGTAGTGCGCGAGGAGCTTCGTCGAATGTTCCCGTCATCCCAGCCGCAGGTTTCCTCGATCGCAGATATTGTTCGAGAGGAAATCCAGCAGTCGTTGGGTACCCCTGAACCGCAACAGCCTCTGCCGCAAGCCATGACCTACGCCGCTGCTGCCCGACGCTACGCTCCCGCTCCACGCCCACGTCAAGACACCGCGCCGCCGCAGTACCGCCGCCAGACGCCGCCCCCACCACCGCCATCTCGCCCGCCTGCCGGCCAACGGTACACACCGAGGAAGACCGACATCTGGCGAGCCCCCCGACCACCGTCCCCTCTGCTACCACTGCGGAGAAGCCGGCCACACGTACCGCCGATGCCAGTACCGTGAGATGGGATTACGAGGCTTTGCCGTCAACGCGCCTCGTCCACAGCGGGGTGAACGACCACAAGACATCGCCGACTATCTCGCAGGAGCTCAGTGGACACCCCGACGACCATCCCGCTCGCCGTCGCCTGGCCGCTACATGTCACCGCACCGCCGGCAGTACACTGGCCCAAACCGGGGCCGGTCGCCTAGCCCGTATCCGGGAAACTAGGGGCAGCAACCGATGGAGGTGCGGTTGCTGTACGACGAGATGCCGAAGATCCTCCGCGGCCGACGACGACGACAACGCGACGAAACCCGCAGAACATGACGCGAAGCAGACGTAGCCCTGCCGACGAAACGTCGCGGACTGACAAAGACGTGACGACGCAACAAGGAAGCAGCGCAACGAATCGACGTAGCCGTGATCCAATGCCGCGTCCCAACCGCAACGCACGACGACGAACCAGCGACCTCGACGTAATATTCGACGGCCACAACGTCACCGCTCTCGTCGACACTGGAGCGGACTATTCCGTCGTCAGTGGGCCTTTCGCGACGAAGTTGAAGAAAGTAAAGACCACTTGGAGTGGACCCGAAATTCGGACAGCTGGAGGCCACCTGATAACGCCGATTGGAGTCTGCACGGCGAGAGTCACCATCAATAACCGGACTTATCCTGCGAGCTTTGTAATACTACAAAACTGCTCCAGGGATGTGATACTTGGAATAGACTTCCTAAGTGACCACGGCGCCGTCATCGACCTGAGGTCTGAGTCGATAACACTAACCTCAGACAAAGCGCTCCCGCCCGACGCAACGCCAGGGAATCATGCATTGAACGTGATAGAAGAGCACGTCACCGTTCCGCCTCTCTCCAGCGTCATCATTTCCGTCGGCACCGAAAAACCCGCAGATTTCGAAGGCGTTATCGAGGGTGCACAGCACCTGCTTGTAAACCGTCATATTTGCGTCGCACGAGGCGTCGCCGAGTTGCGTGAAGGGAAAGCAACAGTGATGCTTACGAACTTCAGCAACGAATACAAGCACGTGAGCAAAGGCACGACGGTCGCCTACATCGAAGAAATTGTGGAAGCCAGCAACGCTCTCGCCCTCGCCGAGCCTACCGAACATGCTACGACGAACCAAGCCCATGAACTAGCTTTCCACATCAATCCGAGCCTTCCGACGCATAAACAAGAACAGCTCAAAACCCTGCTGTTCCAATACAGGGACTGCTTTTCGTCGTCGTCAAGAGTTCGACAGACCCCAGTCGCACAACACCGCATCATAACAGAGGAAAGTGCCAGGCCACTACGTCAGAGCCCGTACAGAGTTTCGACGCGAGAACGCGAGGCCATAAAGAAACAAGTCGACGAAATGCTACGCGACGACATCATCCAGCCTTCAAAGAGCCCGTGGGCGTCACCCGTGGTGTTAGTGAAGAAAAAGGACGGAACCCTACGCTTCTGCGTCGACTATCGCCGCCTGAACAAAATAACGAAGAAGGACATGTACCCTCTCCCACGGATTGATGACACCCTGGATCGACTTCACAACGCGAGGTACTTTTCGTCGATGGACCTCAAGACCGGCTATTGGCAAATTGAAGTCGACGAGAGAGACCGAGAGAAGACCGCGTTTATAACACCAGACGGACTCTTCGAGTTCAAGGTCATGCCCTTCGGTCTTTGCTCGGCGCCTGCGACTTTCCAACGGGTTATGCATACAGTACTGGCAGGATTGAAGTGGCAGACTTGCCTGGTGTACCTGGACGACGTCATTGTGTTTGCTTCAAACTTCGACGAACACCTCCGGCGACTTGCCGCAGTACTTCAAGCAATCAAGACCTCCGGCCTCACCTTGAAGCCTGAAAAGTGCCGCTTCGCATACGAGGAGCTCTTGTTCTTGGGCCACGTGATCAGCAAGTCCGGAGTACGCCCTGACCCTCAGAAGACAGCCGCCATCGCTACATTCCCGCCACCCGCCGACAAGAAGGCCGTCCGTCGATTTCTTGGCCTGTGCGCCTATTACAGGCGGTTCGTCAAAAATTTTGCCCGCATCGCCGAGCCACTCACTAACCTGACCAGAGCCGACGTCGAGTTCAAGTGGCAAACGCCGCAAGAGGAAGCATTTCAAGAACTAAAACGACGTCTGCAAACGCCCCCGTTACTTGCGCATTTCGACGAACACGCCGAAACAGAAGTGCACACCGACGCAAGCAGCGTGGGACTCGGCGCCGTCCTTGTGCAGAAAACGGACGGACTGGAGAGGGTCATCAGTTATGCTAGCCGGTCGCTATCCAGGGCAGAGGCCAACTATTCCACAACAGAAAAGGAGTGCCTCGCCATCATCTGGGCTACGTCAAAGTTTCGCCCCTATCTCTACGGGAGGCCCTTCAAAGTCGTGAGCGACCACCACGCCTTGTGTTGGCTAGCTAACTTGAAGGACCCTTCAGGTCGTCTCGCAAGATGGAGTCTAAGACTTCAAGAATTCGACATTACCGTCGTCTACAAGTCCGGACGAAAGCACTCTGACGCCGACTGCCTGTCTCGTGCCCCCGTCGAGCCGCCACCCCAGGAAGACCAGGACGACGACTACTTCTTGGGAGCCTTAAGCGCTGATGACTTCGCCGAACGACAGCGAACCGATCCGGAACTCAAGGGCCTTGTGGAATACCTCGAGGGCAAGGCCACCGTTGTTCCAAAGGTGTTCAGACGAGGACTGGAGTCGTTTTTCTTGCGGAACGGCGTTCTCCTAAAGAAAAACTTCTCGCCACTTCGGGCCAACTACCTCCTCGTAGTACCTTCCGCGTTACGTCCAGAAGTTCTGGACGCTCTCCATGACGACCCGACTGCTGGACACCTTGGACTTGCCCGCACGCTAGCGAGGATACAAGAAAGGTATTACTGGCCTCGCCTCACTGCCGACGTCACCCACTACGTAAAGACTTGCCGAGATTGTCAGCGACGGAAGACACCTCCGACTAGGCCAGCTGGACTTCTGCAGCCCATCGAGCCACCTCGCCGGCCGTTCCAACAAATCGGCATGGACTTACTGGGGCCCTTCCCGACGTCGAATTCCGGAAATAAATGGATCGTCGTAGCTACTGACTACCTCACCCGCTACGCCGAGACGAGGGCCCTGCCCAAAGGCAGCGCCGCCGAAGTAGCAAAGTTCTTCGTCGAGAACATCGTCCTGCGTCATGGCGCCCCAGAGGTCCTCATTACTGACAGAGGTACGGCCTTTACCGCGGACCTAACTCAGGCGATCTTGGGATACAGCCACACAAGCCACCGCCGGACCACCGCGTACCACCCACAGACCAACGGCCTGACCGAGCGTCTAAATAAGACCATTGCCGACATGCTGGCCATGTACGTCGACGTCGAACACAAGACGTGGGACGCCATCCTTCCGTACGTGACCTTCGCGTACAACACGGCCGTACAAGAAACGACGCAGTTGACGCCATACAAGTTGGTCTACGGACGGAGCCCGGCAACGACGCTCGACGCCATGTTATCAAACGTGACCGACGAGGAAAACATCGACGTGACCACCTACCTACAGCGCGCCGAAGAAGCACGACAGCTCGCCCGCCTACGGATCAAAAACCAGCAGTGGACTGACAGTCGCCGCTACAACCTTCGACGACGCCACACGAAATACCAACCCGGTGACCGTGTATGGGTGTGGACGCCAATACGCCGACGGGGACTCAGTGAGAAGCTTCTTCGACGATACTTTGGACCGTACAGGGTACTTCGACGCCTCGGCGCACTCGACTACGAGGTTGTCCCTGACGGCATTACGAACTCTCAGCGGCGCCGTGCGCGACCTGAAGTCGTCCATGTCGTGCGCCTGAAACCATATTACGCGCGTTAGTGAATTTGAGGACTGTACTTTTTGCTTTATTATTGTACTTTCTTTATTGCTGTTATTTATTGTTGCATGCATTGGCCACCTCCCCCCCGTGTTCTGTTTTAAGCATCGGGACGATGCTTTTTCAGAGGGGGGCATTGCCACGCGCGTTTCTTATTTTCACTTTGCTATATTCGGTTTTCGCCCTCAAAGGCTGTCAGCAATGCTCAGCGCAAACCGCGCCTCATTGTTCTAGAAGCTTCGCGATCATTGTAGATCGTTTTGTTAAGATTGCGCGCAAGACGCGACCACTCGAGATTATTCCAGAGCGTACGCGATGACCAGTGATAAGGCTAGAATGTTCGACGCGTGATGCATAAAAGCCGGCGCGCTCCAACGATGTTCAGTTCATCGACGGCCGACGCTCTGTTCGCCGCTATCAGTCTCAGCGTTTATTGCTGTAATCTCACCTTCAGTTTACCGGCCACAAGTTCGGCCCAAATAAAGTGTTTCATCTTAGACTACTGCCTACTGCCTTCGTCAACGTCACGACCACGTGACAATATTCTAGATGGCGCTGTACACAATCTGTGTCGTCATCACCATTTCTCGTCTCATTTCCTAGATGGCGTTGGTCCAATAGAAGTGTGTGCGATAGTGCGCTTGTGTGAATCGCCACTAGATGGCGGTAGAAGTGCCGCTACTCTCCGATTGGCTGCTGCGCGGGTTATGCCTGGGTGCGCGGGGAACGTGTGCCTCACTCTGTCTCCTGGATCGTCGCCGTACGTGTCGGATCGTTGGTGGGGCATGGACGAAGCGGAGCGGCGGGCGCGGAGGGCCGCGGCGGCTCGTGCTCGTCGCCAGGATCCCGCGGAGCGAGCCCGAGAAGCGGCGACGAATCGAGCGCGGCGCCTGGCGGATCCCGAGACGGTGCGCGCCAATGACGCCGCGGTGCAACGTGCACTCCGAGCAGCGGACCCCGAAAGGCGAGCCCAAGAAGCGGCGGCGAAGCGAGCGCGGCGCCTGGCAGACCTTAATGGTGCTCGTGCGCGGGAAGCTTCTCGGAGGATTAACGGTATCAACCATAACCTCCGGAGCTTCGCCCACCTCACCATCATTCACCTCGTGGATATGCTGTGATTTTTTTGTCGGCTGGCCATGCTCATGCGATGAAATAGTACAAAACAATTCTGCAGCTTTCTATCCTGAAATTGGTATAACTGTGTTCGCGAAGGCGGCACAAGTGCTCTTTACATCCAATGCATTTGCCCAGGCGCAGTGCCACCATCACAGGGCTTGAAGCCCCTCTACAGCCCTCTTCCTTAAATGTAAAGGGTCTTTACATAGATAGTACGGGGGGGCCCTTCTAAGGAGCTCATAAGTAACGGCCCACCCACTTCAATCGCACCCGTTCGACTTGTAGAGCACATGTAAGAGAGACACGAGACGTTCTACTAGTGCCGGAGCACAATATCAACCTACTTTCTTTTATTTCTTCGCTCCTCGCACGAGCCTTGCTGATGCGCCGCTCGAGGTCTCGCCTGACCTCCTCTTTCCCAGGACGATCGCGTCGACGTTGTTGGCGCTACAGACTTTCAGGCTGTCGGTTTTAGGGTAATAGTCCGGTTATCTTTCCTTCTATGGCAGCGTCCTTGGCCGTTGATAAACAAACACGAGTCAGTTGAGGTGGCGGTTACCTCAATGTACGCATTCTAAAAGACAGGGCGTGCAAACACGGACGCAAGACAGAAGTCAAGACGCCACAAACGCCGGATTTTGTGGTGTCTTGACTTTTAAACACGAAAGTGTTTTATGCCGGGGTCCATCAAGACTTTCATGACGTATTTCTGTCGCGGAAATACGTCAGCAAAATACACGCGACCACACGGCAAAGAAAAAAAACGGGGGGGAAATGCCGGAGGGATCAGCCATGTTTTTTTATTTGTATCCATGTTTGCACGTCCTGTTTTTTAGACTGAATAGTTACCAACTAGCTCAGTTCACTGTTATTTTAAGTCAAATACTGAAAGTAAATGACTGCTGTTGGGTCGGAGACACTGAGTTAATGCATTTTGGCATACGATAGGGTTTTTGCGACGCACAATGAGTCAAACTTATCGCCTAACGATAACTCTCTGGTGGCGCGAAATGCACAGGCATCTGTGCTCTCCGATTTTCGTTTTTCAATCGCAAGCACTGTGCCATCACTTCCGTTTCTCGGAAGTGATGGGATCGTTGGAAGTTTGCCACTGATTATAACGGCGTCTAATCGCTCTGGCAAGAATGGCTGGAAAGCACATGCCTTCATTCCATGCATAGCGTGTTTTACATATTTGCATGGTAGTGCCATTTTCCTGCGATCAGTGTTCTCGGTGACTTCACGCACATTCTGGCATCTATCTACCTGTCTCATCTCTAACATTTTTTCTGCCAACCTAATTTGGGATATTAGACAGTATATTGCCACGAGTGCCTGTTTGTTTGTTCTTATGTCATCGAGCTTCGCCCCCAAAAAACTGTTAGCACAGCTCGGCGTAGGCCACGCCAGAATGCAGACCGACAGACAGTAAGATTAACTTTGCGTTTTGGGAAGAGGGTTCCTAAGAACCCGCCAAGGGCGTGTTTCAGAAACTTTGCGATAGTTTTAGCAACTCCTCCTATAATTCAATGCCTGGAACGTGAGCCGCGAAGGCGCTGCCCATCCCTCACCTGTTCCCTCGTCCTTTTAACAGTGGAGCTGTACTAGCTTGGGAAAACTCCGCGTGGCGTTCGCGGGCGTGCGACACTGAAAGCGGGTATGTGCCAAGCAGCTCCAAGTGTAGAATAGCCATGCATAGTATAGTATAGCAAAGGGGCGGGAAAGGGAAGTGAGGGGAGAAGTGGTGTGAGGATGAGGAGGAGAAAATGAGGAGAGGAGAGGGTGAAACATAGTGTATCCATGTACAGTGTAGTTTAACAAGGAGTTGGGAAGGGGAAGTTACGTTGAAGAGGAGGGGAGAGCGGTAATCCTAGTATAGCCATGTATAGTATTGCCACGCGCGTTTCTTTTACTGTATTCGGTTTCTGCCCACAAATACTGTCAGCAGTACTCGGCGCAGAGCACGCCTTAGAGTTCCAGATGCTTCTCGGTTGTAGTAGATCGTTTTGTTAAGATTGCACGCAAGACGCTAACACTCAAGATTATTCCAGAGCTTACGCGACGACCAGTGATAAGGCTAGAATGTTCGACGTGTGATGTATAAAAGCCGGCGTGCTCCAACGATGATCAGTTGATCGACGGACGACGCTCTGTTCGCCGCTATCAGTGCCAGTGAGTATCGCTGTAATCTGACTTTCCGTTTACCGGCCACAAGTTCGGCCTAATAAACAGTTTAATCTTGGACATACCGACTACTGCCTTCGTCGACGTCACGACCACGTGACAGTATGGTATATCAAGAAGGTTTGAAAGGGAACTGAGCGTGATGAGTTATGAGAGGGTGAGGAGAAAAGGAAGGAGGAGAGAGTAAAGCATAGTATTGTATACTATAGTAATACAAGGGAGCGGGAAAGGGAGGGGAGAGTGAGGAGGAAAGGATGAGGGGAGAAGGTAAAGAGTAGCATAGTCATGTATAGTATAGTATATGTAGGGGTAGGAAATATAAGTGAGGGTGAGGAGATGGAAAGGAGGAGGGAAAGGCTATCAGCTCCTCTGTTCTTTTCAGTCTTCACATCACTAGGGCGCAGCTCACCCAACTTTTTCGGCACGTTGGGCAGCGCCTCTCGCGGCGTTCCCTTGTAACGCACACAGCTCTCACAGCTGCCTCCGAGCAGCTGGTGACGTCATGTCACGTGACTAAGCGGCGCGGTGGCGAGTGCTTTCCCACGGCGCCTGGTTGCAACACGCGGCAGGAGGCGTGACCTCCACGATAGGCTCCGACAGGAGGGGCTCTATGGAGAAGACAGAGTGACATTCCAGGCATGTAGTTCGAGGAGGCGCTGCAGTTCTAGAGTATTCTGACAAGATCGCGAGCATGAAGCGAGTAGCTTTTTTTTATTATTCTAGAGCTATGACGAGCACCAGCAATAAAGCTGGAGTTTTCGATTATATGTGTGTAAATTAGATGTTCTGCCCTCAATTATTCGACGACCGCCGACCGCACACGCCGCTATCAGTGTATTAAGGCGAAATCCTTTAATGTCTCATGCTCACGTCCGTCCGGTGTCCGTCCGTCCGGTGTCCGTCCGTCCGGTGTCCGCCCGCCCGTCCGGTGTCCGCCCGCCCGTCCGTCCGTCCGTCCGTCTGTCCGTCCGTCCGTCCGTCCGTCCGTCCGTCCGTCTGTCCGTCTGTCTGTCCGTCCGTCCGTCTGGTGTCTGTCCGTCCGTCCGTCCATCCGCCCGTCTATCTGTCTGTCTGTCTGTCTGTCTGTCTGTCTGTCTGTCTGTCCGTCCATGTCCGGTCTGTCCCGTCCATCCGAGCTCTGGCACGGAGCCAGGTGGCCGCCGGGATGCGCAAACGGACTACGGTCGCGTCGGACTCTACAGCGCTCGCTCTTTGCTTGCGTAGCTTCACTGTGCCCAGCGTTTGCAATCATTGTGACCGACGCAGTCTCAATGGACACAGGCGTTCAAGGAATACACTTTCGAATTTACAAAGGGCCCGTCAATTTAAGCGCTGGAACGCTATGGCGTTTGCACGATGCACAAAGCGCGAGAAAATACTAACGCATGCGAACGAAGGAAGATTAGTCAGGCGTCTCGCTGCGACTAGCGGTAAAAATTTAATAAAGAAAACACGCACACATTCGCTTTGTGTGTTATCCCACTGAGAGTGTAAAAGAAAAAAAAGACATGGCATAGTCAGTGGAACGGCCACACGCTTTCGCCAAACACACTTTAGAATTTACAAAGTGTCCTTCAATTTTCTAAGTGTTACTCGCTTGTACAGTGAGGCTACTTGATTTTTGGACACAAGTTTGCCCAGCGAAAGAGTTTCGTCTTTAAAAGAGTGACCGTCACAGTCTGAGCTTCTTCACCGTCACAACCACGTGACAATATTAAGGTAGTTATTTGGGCTTGTTAGGATAGTCGAGCCATGATGCAAGTTAGCACATTACGTGAGCTACAATATCCGATATGGGAACAAGAACACAACGCTAAGTCCTCGTTTGCCTCCTCGTCTCTGTCGTTCGCGAAGTAAGCCCATTGCTATGATGGACTGGTGGGTCATTGTGTAAACGGACAGAGCACCGGCTTGCCGACACTGCTGGAGAAAACAGGGGCCAAATACGCGAAATGTCTCTTTCGGAAGTGCTTTCTGCGTTGACCATCAAGCTTCGCCAATGATATGTCGGCATTGGCTGAAATATTTTCTTGCGAACATTATTAGCCTAAGATGCTTGTGTGGGCCCAAGTTCGTAGCCAACCGACCGATCAACCTAGGTTACTAGATATGTGACACTGCATATTTGTTACCTCTAAATTGACTTTTTAGAGTATGTTAGTGTTGTTTTAAATTCAGCTATCCTTGGCGCAAATTTGGGCCATTGGGCTTGCGCCATATTGCAACGACAAAGCAGTTCGTTAGAGTGTGTGTGTCTGTTTCCAGAAGGAAGCGCTATCGAGTACTTGCCTCATGCATGGTGCGCTTCGGATGAAGCAGTGTAATGTGTGGCTACATTTCCTTCCCTGATAATCGCATCAACACCGACATTCATCGTGAGAAAAGTACCTTAAACTTCTCCTGTAAGAGGCGAGTGTCAGGGATTAGAAGTGATACAAAAACACGACACACAGTTTATGTAACAAAATGGCCGTCCTGTAGCGCAGCCCGTGACACTACAAAACTGTCCCTTTATGAGTGTCCCACGGATATCAGGTTTGCGACGTCATTTCGACATGAGCGTTTTTTTTTTTTTTTCAAGTTACATGTTTGGTCTTCGTTCAAGAGGGCTGTGATTCTTGCCGGGCTCAGCGACTTTACCTCACCTTCTTTCACTCAAAGAATGAAGCGTCAAATCATTCTCGGCTTCCTCGCAGTGCTTCGTCGTGGTCGCCGCACTCCTTAGCTCTGCGCTGGACGTCTCTCAGGCGGCTCCTTTCCTGGGCTACGGCTACGGTCTGGGCGGCTTCGGTCCTGGCGTGGCAGTGGGCTCCGGAGGCGCTTCGGGTGCGCCCGTAGCCGTAGCCTCTTCACCCGTCTCCATCGTGTCCGAGGCCAAGTCTACGAACGTGGGGCCCGTGTACAGCGGACCCTACGGCTACGTGCCGCGTGTGGCCTACGCGGCGCCCTTGCACGTTGTCGGGTACCACGCACCATACGTGGCAGCGCCACTAGTGCACACAGTCGGCCTCGGAGTCGACCGTTACGGATACGGCGTACACACAGTCGGTGTAGGGCTACGGTACCGGCTACCACTACTGAACCTGGCTCATGGGACAAACACCACGCGAAAGCATGTACGTTACATTGGGTCAAGTCAAGCGAACTCAGTTTTCTGCATGATGTCTGAATAGGACCATGGAAAGCGTACCTTGGCATGATAAGTATACCAGGTGTCAATAGTGAGGTGTCCAATGAGGAAACCTCAACCGTCAGTGTGTTGAAAACAAGAATAAAAGTGCTTCTTACATTCCATACATGGGAACAGCATTGATTGCCCACTGCGAAAAATGCACTGCAAATAATCATGGTCGCACGCTCCGAAATGTGAGTGTGTGAGCAAAATGCATTCGGCGCAAAAGAATGCCCGCACTCGTTGAAATGTTGCCATACTTTATTTGGCGTGCGGTGCCCTGCAAGAGACGCGTTGTGTGCGGCGGGAGTTCTCTTTTTCTTTTTTTTGCCCTATATTTATCAAAGTGCAGCTCATTTGCTTAAAAACTTCCAAAAGTTGACAGTATTCTCTCGAGTTTTGCGTAATTTCCCGTGCTAAATAATTGTCGCGGCTGTCATATTTTTTTTAGTCATGCGCGCACGGTTGCCTATCAGTACACTCGTTCATTTTATGCAATATCACGGCAACTCTCTCGTCGAGAGGCGACAGAGCCTTACCTAGTTGAATGTCAATCCGAAGAAACATGAACTAGCCAAACTTCCCGCAGTTATATTGCGACGATAGAGACACCAGTGAAGGGTTGAATCATTCCGAGGGAATTGGATCACATCTTCGGTCTCCAGAATTTCCTCTCAACTGCTTTCTTTTGTGTTTTGTGCATTAAGTTCCACGCAACGAACCTCGAGGAATCATTAAGCAACACAGCTTTGAAAAGATGAACGATGTGTGAGAAAGCTACTTGAGGATGTTAACGAAAATGCTTTTAACGCGATCTCAGAGCAAAGCACGGCAACGCCAATTTCTGCCTCCGCTGATTCATGGCGTGCGGAAGTCAAACGCCATCTGCGTACCTACGGCCCAGAGGTCCTCCACACTCGCCACGTTTAAATGGGCCTATTGACGGCCCGTCGACAGCTGTTACTATGTGTCATGGCAGGATGTGAGCAGCCTTCCATGAATGAAGAAAAATCCCAATTCTATGCTCATTTCCTACGCCTCATCTCTAAGCCAGGCGCTTACAAAAGAAGATTCAGCGTCGTCTAGATAAACTAGAGTCTCAACGGTGGGCGAAGTTATGCGAGTCTCTAGACCCACGCAAACCACTATCCCAAATATGGCGCATCATGCGTGGCTTACGAACAATTCCTGAACCAGCGATTTCCATTCAAAGCTCTGGCACTTGTCCAAGGTCGACGGGATATAGAAGTTGCTGAAGACTTTTGCAGGAAGATAGCGGGTCATTCGACATGCACCGGAGCCCTTGCTGCTGACTCCACACCACGGTCATTAGACTCACGCATGGACATGCCTTTTACGATTGAGGAGCTGGATGCGGCTCTCGCCTCGTGCAATCGGTGGTCGTCGCCAGGTCCAGATGGCATATCCTGCCGCATGTTGTGCAACCTCAATGGGCGAGCACGAGAAGCCTTGCTGGACGTGTTCAACGACTCTTGGCAAGAAGGTCAAGTCCCACAAGAGTGGAAAACAAGCCGTCTAGTCCCACTTCTAAAACCCGGGAAATCCCCACTAGAGCTCGCATCATACCGCCCAATAGCACTGGCCAGCTGTGTAGGGAAACTGTTGGAGCATTTGGGTATATGCTGTAGCGTTCCTGGAACGCTACAGCATATACCCAAATGCCATGGCCGGATTTCGACGTGTTCGTTGCTCCATTGATAGTGTCATTGATCTGGTAACTTACGTCCAACACCAGAAAATGAGCCGACGGATATCCGTCGCGCTATTCATGGATGTAAAAGGAGCATATGACAACGTTTCTCATGAGGCCATACTTGACGCCCTCGAATCGGTTGGTCTTGGTGGTCGAGTGTACCATTGGATCTCTTGCTACCTGCACATGAGATCATTCTTCGTGAAGACTGATGAGGGGCCAACTTCTCAGCCCTACACACATCGTGGTGTTCCTCAAGGCGTTGTTCTAAGCCCCACATTATTCAACCTTGTGTTGATTGGCCTCGTGGAACGTATACCGAGTTCGGTTCGTATATTCATTTATGCCGATGACATCTGTGTTTGGGCGTCAGGTGTAACACGGCCTCAGGTACGTGCGAGTCTCCCAAAAAGCCGCGACTTAATATCGGCATACCTTAGTGATCAAGGCCTCGAGATTTCACCTGAGAAATCTGCGTTGGTCGCGTTTACGCGGAAACCAATGACGGCTTATGCCGTATCCACCAATGGGCAAAACGTTTGTTACGCCAGGACGCACAGATTCTTGGGCGCAATCATCGACAGAGACCTTTGCTGGAGTCCCCATGTGGCCGGTCTTAAGAAGCGCCTGACAGCCATCTCACATTTTTTCAAATTCCTCGGAGGGAACACGTGGGGTACATCGGTGCACGCTATGTTGCAATTATATCGGACTCTATTTCTAGGGTACCTGCGATACAGTCTACCGGTACTGACGAACACCTGCAAAAAGCAACATACATACAATAGAAAGTGCTCAGGGACAGGCACTCAGAGTTTGTCTCGGGCTGCCACGCTGCACGTCAACAGCGGAGACCATTGCCATTGCAAAAGACCATCCTGCCAGCATTCAAATAACCTTGGAGGTGCTGAGAGCCCACATTAGACACCTTGCTCGCGCCCCTGCCCACCACCTAGCCTCGCTTCCGGAAGACCGGCCCGTGCCTCCTTTTGCAAGACGATTTCGGCTCACCGAGAGTGCCTTCCAAGAGACTACACGCCTGCTGAAAGAATCCTGACACCTCCTTGGTGCCTGGATCAGCCTAAACTCCGTCTAACAGTGCCAGGGATTCGTAAGAAGGCGGCGCTCTCGTCGCCAGCTTTAAAGCAGCTGTCTCTGCTGATGCTACATGACGAATACAAAGACCATGTCAAACTTTACACCGATGGCTCGACGACTGCTGAGGGATCTGCAGGAGCCGTTAACTTCCCAGCAAAAGCGAAAACGTACCATTTCAAAACATCTCCTAGGACTACATCGACTGCTGTAGAGCTTGCGGCACTCCGCAGTGCACTTCGACGGATTCAACTAGAGTCACCACTAAAATGGGGCATATTCACCGACTCCAAGTAAGCCCTGCAGTGTCTGTCGTCAGCTTTGCGTCGTGGTGCACAAGACCAACTAGTATTGGAAATAAGAGAAACTTATCAGCAATTGAAAGACAAAGGCCATGACATCATTTTCCAGTGGCTTCCAGGCCACTGTGGCATCGACGGCAACGAGCATGCCGATAATTCTGCCAGGAATGCTCATGAAAAGGGCGTGCAGGAAGCAATGCCATTATCAAGAAACGATGCAGCATCAAGATCCGCTCACTCGCACGTGATATAACACATTCAATGTGGAACACGACTGGTTTGCTGCATACCCGCCTTCACCGTCTGGATCCGTCCCTTCAACTACAAATTCCATCCGGACTATCCCGATCCGAAACAACAGTCCTCTGCCGCCTGTGGCTTGGAGTGTCATTCACCAACAGCTTTGCTTACCGAATCGGAATGGCAGACAGCGCTGCGTGTGATCACTGTGGCAGCGAGGAAACCACTGCACACGTCCTATGCGATTGTCCTCATTACAGCTCCCAGAGGCAACAACTTTCGGCAACGTTAGCAAGGCTCGATGACCGGCCGCTTTCCGAGCAGTCAATTTTGGAGTGCAGGAACATTCGAGCTTCAAACCAGAAAGCAACGAAGTCGCTGCTGAGGTTTCTGCGGTCAACCGGACTTGCCAAACGACTATGACACTCCCGTGCTTGAGTGTGTGCGCGTTTTCTTTCCTTTTTTTTTTCATCAATTCCTATTTTCTTTTTCCCTCCTTACCTTTCTATCCCCCCCTTACCCTTTCCCCTGTGCAGGGTAGCAAACCGGAAATTTTCTCCTGGTTAACCTCCCTGCCTTTCACTAAACTTCTCTCTCTCTCTCTCTCTCTACAAGCGTTTACAAGCAACATGCTGTAGGCCTTGTTATAATATGAATAAAGAAAATATGCACGACCGTGTTGCAGTTGTGCCTCTATAAAGAGCCACCACCAATTCGGATTCCCGCGCAGCAGACTAAGGTTCCTGTGCGAAGTTGCTGCCTCCGGATCATATACGATTAATCTTTCGGCAACCACAGAACAGTTATGGTATGTAGTGCATTGTACGCCCACCGGAAATTACCGCCCTGGTTCGCCGCGAGTCTTTTCCGCCCTTATATGTTAGCGACAAAACAGACATGGAGCGTTTCCGCAGCAAAACATTCTTTTATTGCTATTACGTTCATGTGCTCTGGGGAATGCGGCTAACGCGAATAAATCATGTTGTACACGTGGACGTGCGAGCGCGTATATTTGGAAGCGCGACTGCAAAAATGCGCACGATACAGCTTCATAGTTTTTGTGCAGGTAACAGCGACTGCACTTATTCAGCTAAGTTGTAGCATCGATAACGATATCGGAAGAAAATCAGGCAGTGATGTTACGAGCTCAGCAAAAAAAAAAAAGAAAGTACACAAAGCCAGAATGCTATAGCAGTTCCAGTGGTGAGCACCACGCCCGACGTTTTGTCATTGCTTTCATGCAGGAAAAAATAGCAATCTTCTCCTTATCTATACTTATTTGACAAATGCCGATAAAACACCGACAGGTATACATCTGTTGAAACACAATGACGAGTGACTTATGTTCTGCGGCAAATAGGAGTACAGTTGGTGCTTTCCAAAGCACGACATTCGGAATTTAGGATGACGAAACGAAAGATAAAAAAAAATCCACTCATCTCCACGAAATGAATCATGACGAGTGGGCGAAGCACTTACTGTAAATCACCCGTGACATTACCCACTCGCGCATTTGAATGAGTGACAACGCGTGTGTACAGTATATTTTTGCCGTTGAGCCGGCGCTTCCCGTGCCCTCAACTCAGGGGTAGAAGCTTGTTGTCGGCGTTGCCGTTTTGCCGCTGCTTACTGAGCTCTCGCCTCCGGGGTAGCTTCTTGTCTGCGTAGACGTTCAGCCGCCGCATGCCGCGCTCTCGCCTCTGGAGTAGCAGCTTGTTGTCAGCGTCGGCGTTGGCTTTCGCGGGCGAGAGGGCGTTCACGTTCATTTTCATCCACGGCACAAACAGAGTAGAGTAGAGTAGATCCTTTGGACCGTGGCACACACCCACGCTGGGGGGATTGGCGAAGAACCGGGTAGTTTAGCAAGAAATTCTTAAATATTAGGTTAGATGTCTATTTAAAGATGAAAAGAAAATTAATTAATCAAAGATTGCAAATATTAATAATATATGAATAAAAATACTGAAAAAAATGTTGATGCGAGCAGTTTGATTAGAAACAAGGAGTTTAGAAAATAAGGAAGGCGGATAAATTTATTCTACGATCTAAGCCTCTTCGATTCTTTAATAAACTTCTCCAAGGCATTGGCAACCTTCCCGTCACTGTGGCCAAGGGACAAAGCCCCGAAAGAAAGAACATTTGGTACATTTAAATCTATTCTAAGGAGTCGGAAAACCGCACCTAAAGTACTTTTGCGCAATGTAGAGTACCTATTACAGGAGATGAGATAATGTTGTGTTGTCTCATGCACTCCGCAGAAAGAACAGTTAGGGGAAGCTGCCAGACCAGCTCTGTGTAAATAAAAATTTAGATAAGGAGTCTGACAGCGTAGTCTAGTGATTGCGACTTCAAGTTCTCGTGTTTGACAAATTTTACTGTTCCAATGGTGACTGAGGTGTTGAAATTCTAATGTGGCTGTTAATGCCGGTGCAGAAAACTCGTCCAACATCATTTTTCTCCTTATTCTAGCACCTATAATGAATCGCGAAGCCGGTAATAAATGAATAACCGGACCATTCAGAGATGACTTTGCTAGCGCATCCGCCATTTCATTCAGAAACAAGCCCTTAGGTCCTGGGAGCCAAACCAACTTAATCAAGTTTATTTGCGGGAGAATTAATGATTTTAATGCACTCAGCACATGTGAGTCCTCATTTGCAGTGAGGGAAGAACACACCGATAAAGAATCTGTCAAAATTACTGCGGAACTTGTTGATGCTGTTATTTTGCGGAGTGCTAGAATAATCGCTAAAAGTTCTGCCACAAAAATAGGTACAAAATCAGGGAGGCGAAGACAAAATGACCAATCTAGGGCAGGAGAGAAAATACCAATTCCACATTTTTTCTTCACATTGGGAAGCATCAGTTGCTATGACTGTTTTTATTGGGGAATGTACCAGGTAATCACTTAAAATGGAGTTTAAAAACTGGTACGACATTAGTTTAGCATTTTTTGGAAAGATATCATCAAATTATATGGTAATAGAGTTGCTGTTATCACTGATTGGGGTAACGTCACTAATTTGAACGTTCAACATGTGTATAACCAGAATTTGAGGCGTACGAAATCTCGGCCAGTATGCTCCAAAAAACAAGTCCGGGCGGGAAATACAAACTGTTTCTGAACGTCTTACAGTGGATTCGTACAGTCTTAGAAAAGATTGCACCGCTAAAAATTTGAAACGGGTAGCAAGTGAGGGTATCCGAGCTTCCAAATACAAGGCTGTACTTCAACCTACGCCTTGTATACCAAGCCCAATTCCACCATCTAACAAAAGCAGAATGGGCCCGTCTTGAAAGTATTAATCATGAAGCTATGCGTGCGATCACTGGGCTTCCGCGCATGACGATGATTCCGAATTTACAAGCAGAGGCACAACTTAACACGATTGATGAATTGGTACATCAGCGGCGTTCTGCACGTGCACTAAAATTGCCAACATTTCCCACCGTGGCTGCGTTAGCTCGATACATGGGATGTGCAGTACCCATTCCCATCGTTTCGGCCACTACTCCTCCGTGGCACCGCGTACAGCTCACGGATAACAAGCCACTTGGCCGTCTTCATCGCCCGATTCCTCGCCACGCGACAGCGATGGTCTCCCGTCTTAATCGCACCGACAACACACCAGGTATCCTTGTAGGATATGTCGATGCCAGTATCACCAATGGCATGGTTCACACCGCACTGGTGTGCCCAAAACTACCCCAAGCAGGACAAACATGCACGTATGCAGCTGACCCTGAACCACCGGCATACCTTGCTGAACTCGCCGCTCTACGGGACGGCCTTAACGCGTTGAGGCGTTTTGTTGAAGCGGAGCGCTACTCCAAGCTTGTTCTTCGCACCGATTCTACGGAAGCAATTCGCGACATCCGTCGCGTGGCCCGATCGACGGCGCTTTCAGATGTCATTCATCAGCTGGCAAGAAACATCGGCACAACAGTACGCATCGAATGGGTTCCACGAGCGGCAGTGTCTGGTCAGCTAGAGGCGGATTCTGCCAGTCGGTCACCTGCCATAATTTACCCGCTGCCGCAATTCCCCGAAGATAACTGCGGAAAACTGCTACGCCAAAAGGAATGTCTCCGACGCACCACACGAGCACTCATACCACCGTGTGGTTCTGACCTCCCTGGTGGGCTTACTCGCTTAGAGGAGGTGGCGCTTCGGAGACTTCGAGTTGGGGTTGCTCTTACGCCGGCAGGGACCGCCCACTGGCCGCAACACTACCGCGCAGCGTATGGAACTACATGCCCTTTTTGTGACGCTCCTGTAACTGCAGTAGACGTGACACACTTGTTCTGGTCGTGTCCGGGCTTAGAGCAAGCACGCCTTCGTCATCTCAGAGCAACCGGTCACCGTCCCGGGCGCCCTCCGGACTTACAAGGGTGGATAAGAGGACCATTCCACCGATCCTTGTTGAACTTTATGCACGCTGCTATTTGAAAGAAAACTTTCCCATATCTCCTATACAGGTCATTTCTGAACGCAATTTGGTGCCAGGATTCCAAAAAAAATGTCGATACCGATCTCCAAAATTACTCAAATCTGGAGGAAGACCTAAACATAGCCTTAAGGCTTGTCTTTCGATGATTTCAAGAGGATGAATTTTAAAAGCAGGCGCCCCCGCGTATAAGATGCACCCAAATTCAAGAATCGGCCGAATGTACATCCAGTATATTGATAGGAGCGTTTTTCTACGCATACCTAACCGGCAAACAGAATATGTGGTCCGGAACGCGCTTATTCTTCATCGTCATCAGACACAGCACAAAGTGCACATAATGCCTTACAGATGTGTAGCGGGTACCTCGCTTATCATCAGAATGACGAATAATGTCATAGTGGGTGCTTCCCTACTTCATGAAAGTTACGGTGGGCGTTATGGTGGGCACCTTGCATACCTTGCATGTGCTGTGCCGTGACGGACGCACGGACAGACAGCGGACAAGCCTACATCCTAAGGTGCTTCGCCCCTAAAACTTGGAAGACGTTCGAGCTTCGCCTTCAACAGCAGAACACGATATCATAATCGCGCCCCGTTCGCATTGCCTTCTCAACCACTATAGGCTCCGTGCAGACGTAACTCCACCGTAGTGTGCCTCGATGCGAGTGACAAAGCGTGCATCAAGGCACCCTAACTCCACCGTGGTTGAAGGCGCCTCTAGCGGCAACAAGCACGGAACTGACAGGATGCTCTCAGTCGCTCGCACTGGGGTGCAATCGCGAACGATGCCTTTTCCGATGCGAATGCTTTTCGTGCTTTTCGCGCTTGACCAGTGGTCAGAGCGACGGTCCGTCCGCGTTATCAACGCGATCAGCCAGCCGCGAGTGGTGGATGATAAAAATAGCGAGGACGTTTTTAGTTAAATGAAGGCCCCCTGACCGCGGTTTGCTTGTTTTCGATGAGCAAGTCATTTCATCCAGGTACAATGCAACTGCAGCGGCATGTTTACACTTTCCTGCGACTCCCAACGCGGCAGTCCAGTTGGCCGTAGGGATGCCCCTGCTTTCATCGATCTGAAAACATCACATGGACTCTACCCCCCCCCCCCCCCCCCAAAAAAAAAAACAGCAAGATTTGAAATTTAGGAAACATACCTCGATTTGCACGGATCTTCCCGGCGCGTTTATTCGCGCCTGTGGTGAGCACTTGCCCGTGATTGACGATCCGCCGAGCAACACCCCTTCCACGACGCCGTGAACATGTCCCACTTCGAGAAGCTCTCTGCCCTTCTTTCAGATTAACTCCTCGGAAGAAACTATCTATAGCACGTAGCTCTCTGAACCCAAATGTAATAAAGAAAGCACCGTTCAAGCACTCCGTACAGAGGGTTAACCAGCGAAGCTGAAACGTGCGGCCACACGCGGTTGCAGACATCGCAGCCGAAGCCAAAGTGCCGCTCGAGAAACTCCCGCCGAAAGCGGGCGTCGGCCCCGGCGAACACGTTTCTGCCATTGCCCCGTTGACGCTGCTCTTCCTGCAACGCCGTTTCCTCGGTTCGCCGTTGTCGCTAGCATTCGACTCGGAAGCCTGCCGGACCTTCGGTGCGCAGTTTCTGCTTGCGCTTCACTACCGGGGCCGGTTCTTGGACACGAACTGCTGCATCAGCCCGGCGAACATGAATTATCTCACGAATCAGCTGTCGGCGCTGTTCTTCGAAAGGTGTCCGCTCTCCGGCGTTCGCACAATCTGTGCCCTCCCTATGTGGAAGTGTTAAGTTGAAACTGCTGCGCGCGGGCTCGGCGGCACGGCTGCGAAGGGATGAACGACGTCACTGACTGCGCAGCCAATGACACGTGTGCTTGGGTGCGACGTAGAGAACGACGTAACTGACGGAGCAACCAATGGAGACCGTTATCGTTTCTTGTGGCGAAAGGTTTTTCGCTCCGCCTTCCCATATACAGCTTTCGCTGTAGTAATTGGCACACTTTGCAGTGCCAATGCTAGCAAAACCCGCGCTATGACGACAAGCTCGGCTGCACCGGTTGAAATCGGCGCAGTGAATGCAGTGCCACGGCCGCTCGATGGAAAACGCTTTTTCATTCAGCGGCCGTGACAGTACTATCGCTGATGCCGTCTGTTTCAAGATGCCGCCGAGTTTGCTGCCGCGTTAGCCCGAGGGTGATAACTGTGATCGTTTAGTGAGCGAAGCGGCCCGCTACACCATTGCTACGCACGCGCAGTTTCGCTCAACAGGCTCGTCGCCTCCGTTGTCTCCTGCCCCCCAGCTGACGCATTTTATGTGGCCGCGTTCGCCTGAGGGTGCAAGAAGTCTGGCGAAAAGAAGCGCACGCGCTACTACGGTTCTCTGACGGCTGAAAACAATTTAATGTCTTTTGAAAGCAAACGGAAACGAAAGCGCCTCAAGCGAAGCACCAAAGCGCAGTGGCTTGCCGCCGCTTGCGTCGTCTGCTCTCGTGTCCCGTCAAATTTGCTGCTGTGGCCGCTTTGGCGCTGGGGGCAACGCGCGACTGTGGCGGCTCCTAACGTATGCACGGTGGCTATAGCCTCGCTTCGCTTCTCGGTAGACACCTCAAGCGTGCCCGAGAGGAAAGGAACGTCTGCGCGCGTAACACTGACCCTTTTTAACTTTCCTCGAATGCATGTCTACAGCAAGTACTGTTGTGTTCCGCCCACTACGCCATAATCAATATCTCTGCGAATTAGCGCAGTACCCACTACGCATTATCATGGCCGTACGCGCACCCTACGCAACTGCTCACTTTGTTGATGCTTTGGCTGATTAACGATGATCAATTGTGCCTTAGTATATTGTAATGCGCGGGTCTTTAAACCGCCTACTCGTTCCGGAATTCATATGGTGTGATGTCTGGTGCGATTCTACGCTTCTGCCACCAAATGCTACATGCGTGAACGCGAATCCTTGCGCTACATGACGGCTGTATCGGCAATTTTTTTTTTCGAAACAGCTTCAAGCACTGGCATGGATCTGCGGTAGAACAGCTGACTGCCACGCAGAATGCCTTGGTTCGGTTCCGGCTGCTGCTCATTGGTCTTGTTATTAGCATCCACCGTGATTACTCGCTCAAAACTAACAACACCAACGCCGAAAGCGGAATTTCTTCCACACAGGCTTTTTAACGCTCTCGCGTTAAAGTGTGGATTGCCACAAAAGCTCTGTGTGTGTTCGCCTTCTATTTTTCTTACTGTCTTTCTCGTGCCGATTTTTAACAAATGCTACGTAGCTGATTAGCTCGAGAACAAGCGCTCACTAACAATGACCGATGAGCCAGTGTCAACCGCGTCATGGTCACCTAGTATGTGGCGGGACTGACTCGTTGTAAGCTATTGGCGCATTTCAATGGCCGATTTTAACGCGTAGCGGCAAAGTGCCCACATATCAGAAAATCCGGTGTCAGCGTCGATGGCGTTGGGTGTGGGCGAAAAATCGCTATGGAGGCAAGTAATAAAAATCATGGTTTCAAGCCGCAATAGAACCCAGGCCTTCTGCTTGACAGACAGGCGCTCTACCACAGAGCCACGCCGGGGCTCGAAACTGGTTCGAGAAAAAACCTCATGCAGGCGTCATACAGTTGCGCTAAAACACGTAATATTGCGTGGCAGATGCGCAAAGACTCACCAGGCGTCGCATGATGTGAATTGTGCAACGAGTGGATGGAATAAAGGCTCACCCATTACAAAGCGCCCAGGCGTAATTAATCATCACCAGCAGCAACGGCACAACAAAGTGTGCAGCTACGCAGGTGCTCGTATTGTACGGACGCGAAACTTGGCTATTTCTCAAAAAATGATGAATTATGGCGTAGTGGACGCTTCGCAGGGGTACTAGCAGTTGGCATGGGTTCTAGGAGAGTTTAAAACGGCCGATGTTATGCGTACCGACGTTCCTTTCCTCGCTTCACGGCTGAGGTGTCCGTCGAGAAGCGAAGTCTGGCAAGCGAACGAGAAAGCATTGCGGACAGGGCCCAATCACGCTATGGCGTGCTATCTCTTGAAGGCGAAGCTCAAGCGTCCTCCAAGATTTTGGTGGCGATGTCGTATGACGATCATGTCGCCGATGACTGTCGCAGCTATAGCGATTAAAGGGGCCATGACATCCAATTTTGAATTATAATTTGTGCTATGTTTTTCGCCATTCGATGGAGGCAAAATGCTGGAGGTCCCCGTACTTAGATTTAGATGCACGTTAAAGGACATCTGGTGGTCAAAATTTGCGGAGCCTTACACTACGGCGCCCCTCATAACCATATCGTGGTTGTGGGGCGTAAGACCTCAAAAATTAATATTATTATGTCAATGCTTATAACTACTAGAACAAGACTAATGCTCTGATGTCACAGTGTCGGTTCCCGATTCGTAGCAAAATGAACTCCAACATGGATAAACGTTTAGTAAACGCTTTGACTATATAAATTCATTCTCGAACAAAAGCTCTGAAATGTTATTTCGCTTCTAGACACTTTCCCAAATGCTCTACATACCTGAATTTTCTTCTTGCTTTCAGATTGCAACGACTGGAATTTTTCCGATTTGTGTTAAGCAGAGCGTCAGCATTCGACGTAGCCTATCATGGCGAGAATAAAGCTTTTTTAAGATATCGACTTAATAATAAACATTGCTGATATGTTACATTACATCAAGAACCTCTGCACTCGCTGTCTCAACCACGGTATTATTATTTCCATGAGGACCAAGCCTTTTTTCACTCCGCTAAAACTGCATATCAACAATATTGCTAGGGGGAATCAGTCAGATGCTTACCTGACTGCCTTTAAATTGTTGCCTTCTTGACATAGATTTCCTGGCGATCGCGAGAAAAGCACTGTTATTTGTCGATTTTTGTTACCGGGTAGAGATATAAATACAGACTACTTATTGGGTGTACAGCAAGATATTGAAGGTGACTGATCGCTGTTGATGGCGATTTATTAAAGAATGATACAGATCTAGAAAAGAGGCAGCCACGAAGAGGATAGTGTTATGCTAAGGCTCCCATTCGTCTTCTTCCTCACATGCTAACCCACGTCGTTTAAGGGCTCGCCCTACCCAGATAGTACTGCGCTGTCGTAAACTTCCTAGCTGTGTGCTATACGTGGATTCAAAATGGAGAGCAGTTCCCGTTGTATTTGCTCAAAATGCGCATCGAGCGATCATTTCAACACATTTTAAGATATTGTTTTATGTTTATATGGTCTATATCAAGCAGTATCTTAATTTCTTGCGCCAGTTTGAAATAATCTGAACACTGGATTTTACTTCGTTGAATGAATGAATGAAAACAACTTTTATTAGGTCCAGCAGGACGCGACGAAGTCGCGCACGCGGCTTAGTCAAACGTCGGGGCAGATAGGCTCAGCCTATCGTTGAGCAGGTTTACTCCAGTCTTAGTAAATACACGCGATGTTAGAGTAATCAAACAAATGGTAAAGAAATGCTTTGTCAACAAAGAAAAGCGAGTTAACGCATTCAACGATCACCGATCCTAATCTGCCACATAGCTATTTCATATCTGCGGAGATTGAAAAAAAAAAAAAAGAAACAGGGGATACAGCGAAACTGGCACCGGATGTGTCAGCTGCAAAGGGTCGAAGATTCCAGATTGACAGTAATGACGTAAGGAAGGTACTCTCTTAAATATTGTGCAACGAAATCTGACACACTCCACGTACGCGAGAAGCTTCCGAGATTATTTGAGAAAAAAAAAACCACGCCATATCCACGAAGTGAATGATGATGAGTGGGCGAAGCTCGATCGTTTCATCCATGGCAGAAAGAGAATGTGTGGTCTGGAACGCGCTTATACTTCCTGGTCATCAGTGTCATCGTCATCGTTATCACGTGTAGTGGGTACATTCCACTATACTGCGTCATCGTCATCTTTATCACGTGGAGTGGGTACATTCCACTATACGTGACTGTCTACCTACCTACCTACCTACTACTACTACTACTACTACTACTACTACTACTACTACTACTACTACTACTACTACTACTACTAATACTACTACTACTACAACTACAGAGGAGGGACAGACCCACACCCTAAGGAGCTTCGCCCCTAAAAACATTTGTCATGCTGGTCATATTCGAACAAAACACGTACAGTTTAAATTCCCAACGTTGACTACTCCAGGGATATTTCAGCATATGTTTTTCGCGTCTGCCTTCAGGGTTGCGGTTGGGTAGCTTTGAAAAGGAGCCAAAATTCAAGCTGTAAGCAGCCAAAGTAGCCATAGCATTTTATTTTATCGTAAAATTTGGAGCCAAATATAAGAAAATGGTTCTATGACTAGAATGTTTATAAAATAAAAACATATGATTTTGAGTATGCGGAAACATAGAAATAAGACCATATTTCTTTCCATCTTGCTCTTCAAGCCACAGGTGAGTTGCAAAAAGGATTTATTTATTTATTTATTTATTTATTTATTTATTTACCGCAAGGTCAAGAGCATTACTGAGGGGAGTGGATAAAACACGAACAAAAAAATTACACCATCTCCCGCTAAAGGGAACCATGTGTAGATGTGAAGCAGCGGGCGCTAACGCTTACACTGGCGGCGGCGTTGACGCTGGCGCTCATCGCAGCGTTGCGCAGGAGAGAAAACTGGGGAGGCGCAAAGCAGGCAGTGATGGAGCAGTGTTTCCTACTGGAACATGCCAATCGCTGCTAATGGGCAATGAGAGACGGAAGACTCCGACTGGACACAGAGACCCGCACTCCGCTTTTAGTTAACGCGCACGCTGCGATTTTTTATTGTTCAACAACGCACAGAAGAAATCTCCCACCGGCACCACCTTGGAGGTCAAGATCCATTGTCATATATACGGGGTGGCCAGTGAACGGTTGTGCAGCGCGAGCAGTCGGTTTTTTCAACCAAGAAACTCGCTAGCAGACGCTGCCTGCGTCGGCGTCGCGAGGGGAGAGAGGGGGGGGAGCGTAGGAGAGGAGAGAGAGGGGGGTGACACGCATGCGCAGTGGGAGTGTGAACGCCGTGGGCAGGGATGCGTAGAGGAGAGAGGGGGGAGCGTAGGAGAGAGAGGGGGGGGACGCGCATGCGCAGTGGGAGTGTAGACGTCGCGGGCAGGGATGCCTAGAGGAGAGAGGGGGGGTGTAAGAGGGGAGAGAGGAGGGGAGGCGCATGCGCAGTGAGGGTGTGGCTGCCGCGGGGAGGGATGCCTAGAGGAGAGAGAGGGGGAGAGGAGGTTTTTTTATTTTTATTTTTTTTAAACGGTTTGCGCAGTAAGGGTGGGCACGCGGCACACCACCACCACCACCACCGGATTAAGCTTCGCCATAAGATGCTTCACATCTAAAAAATGAACAGAATTAAAAGAACAATGAACAGACTTCCAACAGGCTAGTAAGCTTCGGTATTTACAAAATTGCATGACCACAGAGCGATAACCAAAGGGATGACCCGTAGTGTGGTGATAAAATAAGTGGGTCGAGTAACACGCTTCGCTTGTATATGTTATGAAATAAGCTCCAGAGGCAAAAATTTCGATGCGAGAGGGTGTGGGAAGGCTGGATTTCGTGGCTGTTATGCTATCAGTGTGGTTGTAGTCAGAAAGAAATTTAGATTGTTTCTGTTAATATTACATAAGTAGGAGCATATAAATATTCATAACAACTGACGGGTTATATAATGCAGCGCTGCTCAAAAGGTAAATAGGCAGTAGGCAGAATGTTACTGTTTCGAAAGACGAATAACATTGCATTTTCTAACATTTAGTTCCACAAATCATATTTTGTACCCGCTGGCACAGCAGCTATATCATATTAGTTAGTATATTAGTATAAGTTCAGCGCGCCTGTATGATGTATTTATGCAGGATAGAGTTCTTCCCAGAGACGGGTAATTTTGGAGCATTCCCGCCAACAAGCCAGTGGGAATGTTGAACGTTTAAGCAGTTTTTCCGGTTTTTTCCTTGAAGCCGCAAGCCGAAATTGATTGCTAGAATTACCGTAATAACAGATGAGCTTCATTATGGCGCTGATATTTGTTATCGTGGGGGTGCTTTGGTGTGCATTAGCCAGTTACTGGGGCCTAGACATACGCGCGCATTAGCTTACGCGACAGAAAAGGTTGAAAACAGTGGCTGCCTTTCTTATTCTTTTACCTGCAAATAATAAGAAACTTGGCTTCAAAATGCGCCTAAACAGAAGTTCAATGTAGCCAAAAACCGCCAGGCCTGCGCGGAATTCGCAGCACAGCCACAGCGAAAGCTGGGAGATCGGCCTTTCCAGGGCCTTTTTTAAACATTATTGGGGCAACTACAACAACCGCACTTGAATGGTACCCACTACGCCATAAATCACCATAATTTTTGTGTAGTGGGGAAGCGTCTACTATGCCATTATTCTTCATTCTTCAGAAAAGCGTGGTACCCGCTACACTCTTGTAAAGCATTATGTGCACTTTGTTGATGCTGTGGCTGACGACGATGAAGAATTTTGCCTCAGGCTTTTGTAATGGGTTGGAGCATTGAACGACCCACTCGTTACGCAATTCGATTTGTGTGACGCCTGGTTCTTACTGTACTGTTCTAAAACGCTTAACAACACACGTTAACGCGATTCCTTACCCGACATGAAGCCTGCCTAGGGCCAGTTTGCACCGCAGTTTCAAGCAGCGGCGTAGCTCAGTGGTAGAGTGCTGGGCTGCCACGCAGAAGACCCGGGTTCGAATCCCATTCGGTCACAGGTGTTTTAGATGTGAAGCATCTTATGGCGAAGCTTAATCCGGTGGTGGTGGTGGTGGTGGTGGTGTGCCGGCGTGACCACCCTTACTGCGCATGCGCAAACCTTTCAAAAAAAAAAATAAAAAAATAAAAAAAACCTCCTCTCCCCCTCTCTCTCCTCTAGGCATCCCTCCCCGCGGCAACCACACCCTCACTGCGCATGCGCCTCCCCTCCTCTCTCCCCTCCTACGCTCCCCCCCCTCTCTCCTCTAGGCATCCCTCCCCGCGCTCCCACTGCGCATGCGCGTCCCCCCCTCTCTCTCCTCTAATACGCTCCCCCTCTCTCCTCTAGGCATCCCTGCCCACAGCGTCCACACCCCCCACTGCGCATGCGCGTCCCCCCCTCTCTCTCCTCTCCTACGCTCCCCCTCTCGCCTCGCGACGCGGACGCCGGCCGCGTCTGCTAGCGAGTTTCTTGGTTGAAAAAACCGACTGCTCGCGCTGCACAACCGTTCATTGTCCATCCCGTATATATGGCAATGGATCTTGACCTCCAAGGTGGTGCCGGTGGGAGATTTCTCCTGTGCGTTGTTGAACAATAAAAATTCGCAGCGTGCGCGTTAACTAAAAGCCGACTGCGGGTCTCTGTGTCCTGTCGGAGTCTTCTGTCTCTCATTGCCCATTAGCAGCGATTGGCATGTTCCAGTAGGAAACACCGCTCCATCACTGCGTGCTTTGTGCCTCCCCAGTCTTCTCTCCTGCGCAGCGTCAACGCCGCCGCCAGTGTAAGCGTTAGCGCCCGCTGCTTCACATCTACACATGGTTCCCTTTAGCGGGAGATGGTGTAATTTTTTAAATGCGAATGCATTTCATAGTCGGGCTATGTCAGGTTTGTTTTCAATGCATTTCACCGGTAAATCACTTCGGGCCTGGTGCCGCTGGCGTCTCGCGTTCACGAGATAAATTTCTGCCGTCTCTCTTAAACATGTTGATCGCATACTGTAAGTGAGCTCAGCGATTTCATGGACTGACGCTACGGCTTCCTGAAGCTCATTAACGGGAACAGAGCACGCAAAATTCACTGTATTTACATGACGTCTGTTTTCAATCCCAGGGGCGTCGCCAGAATGTTTTTTTTGTTTCTGGGGGGGGGGGGGGGAGTTCAACGATACTTTATGTATGTTCGTGCGTACGTTTGTATCTGTGCTTGCATATATACGCAAGCAAAACTGGAAAATTTCGGGGGGTGGGGAGGTGTTGCTACGCCCCTGGTCAATGCAGATAGCCGTCAGAATGGCTAATTGGGCGAGTTGGTGATTCATGATACCTGAAATGCGAGCGCGTAGCAAAAACGGGGACTTAGCGCTTGTCCTTCTTTTCCTGAGTCCCTGTTTAACCCTTTCAGTCCCAGTGATTCCAATTGGAATCATAAATTATGCAGGTCAGTCAGCAAGCATCTGGTAAAGATAAAGCGTTGTTCTTCCTCAAGAGCCCGTATTTAGCATCTGCCCTACATGTGGTGTCAACATGGCACACACAATAAAGCGAGGTCACGTCTGAATGAAGAAATGACAGAAGCGGTCGTGCTGTTCGCGCATTTTGCTGAGGCAGCGTCTTCTTTCACCGTGCAGAGATAGGGCCAAAATTTGAATTTTGGCTATTGGACATTATGCTATCCTATCTAAATAACATTTTAAGTAATAAACAAAGTAAAAATTGTGGAAATATTTTTAAATAATAATTATTTATTAAATTAATTGTACCATTAATTAGTCTTCACTGAAAAGTATGAGCAAAGATTTTTTCAGTATTTTTGGACTACCACGATCATGTTATCTCAAAATGCAAAGACTAGTTGCTTACATTGAAAATAGTTAATTCGGGACTGAAAGGGTTAAGATACGCGCTCGTATTTCAAGTATACCAGATAGCCGCCACCAAGAGAATAACATATCCCTCTGCTAAATTCCTATCTAGCATTTTTTTTTTTCTAGAATGCCTGCGGAATTTATAAAGTACGAGCGAGTCGAGTTGACTGACCTCTTGCGAGCCCAAACAAATTCTCTTGGGAATTATTCTGGTGCCAGGCGCGGTAAAATCTTGGTGAATGGACCTAAAATAAAAAAAAAGCTGGCAGATACCACTCACTGTGGGAATCGATGTAATCCGAAGCAGCCAGGAAGGAGCCAATCATGTATTACATAATTTGCATGTCATGTTTTACATGTTACGACCTGTCATTCGTGTCCGTCATACAGTCACGTCGCGATATACCAATTTTGGTGTATGTCAAGCTAGCGAACTGGACGCAAGCGCACCATGAGCGTGGCATGTAAATGACATTGTAGATGACATGCATGCCAAGATTTTCATGTTACCACCTGCCACTTATGTTCGTCATACAGGCATGTCACTCGATACCAAATTTGGTGTATATCAAGCTAACGAAACGGCCGCGAGCGTGCCATGAGCGCGGCATGCAAGTCATGTCGCACATGACAAGTCATGACTTCCATATTACCACTTGTCATTTATGTTCGTCATACAGTCATGTCACTCAATACCAAATGTGGTGTGTATCAAGCTGACGAAACGGCCGCGAGCGCGCCATGAGCGTGAAATGCAAGTCATGTCGCTCATGAAGTCATGATTTCCATATTACCACTTGTCATTTATGTTCGTCATAGAGTCATGTCACTCAATACGAAATTTGGTGTATATCAAGATAACGAAACGGCCGCGAGCGTGCCATGAGCGCGGCATGCAAGTCATGTCGCACATGACAAGTCATGACTTCCATATTACCACTTGTCATTTATGTTCGTCATACAGTCATGTCACTCAATACCAAATGTGGTGTGTATCAAGCTGACGAAACGGCCGCGAGCGCGCCATGAGCGTGAAATGCAAGTCATGTCGCTCATGAAGTCATGATTTCCATATTACCACTTGTCATTTATGTTCGTCATAGAGTCATGTCACTCAATACCAAATTTGGTGTATATCAAGATAACGAAACGGCCGCGAGTGCGCCATGAGCGTGGCATGCAAGTCATGTCGCTCATGAAAAGTCATGATTTCCATATTACCACTTGTCATTTATGTTCGTCATACAGTCATGTCACTCAATACGAAATTTGGTGTATATCAACCTAACGAAACGGCCGCGAGTGCGCTATGAGCGTGAAATGCAAGTCATGTCGCTCATTGAGTGAAGATTTTCATATTACCACTTGTCATTTATGTTCGTCATACAGTCATGTCACTCAATCCCAAATTTGGTGTATGTCAAGCTAAGGAAACGGCCGCGAGCGCGCCATGAGCGTGGCATGTAAATCATACTTTTCATGACAAGTTATTCATGATTTTCCTAATATGACCAGCCATTTATGTTCGTCATACAGTCATGTTATGCCATACCAAATTTGGTATAAATCCCATTAACGATACGGCCAGGAGAGCACAAAGTCGTAGGCGGCTAGATAGATAGATAGATAGATAGATAGATAGATAGATAGATAGATAGATAGATAGATAGATAGATAGATAGATAGATAGATAGATAGATAGATAGATAGATAGATAGATAGATAGATAGATAGATAGATAGATAGATAGATAGATAGATAGATAGATAGATAGATAGATAGATAGATAGATAGATAGATAGATAGATAGATAGATAGATAGATAGATAGATAGATAGATAGATAGATAGATAGATACGCTCAAAGTCACCGAAGTTCGCTAAGAAATGCTTCGCATTTAAAAAAAACGCTGGCTTTATACCATATTTCGTAGGCATTATTGTCTACAACGCGTTGACAGTTACGGCATTACTGGTAACAAGATAGTTTTTCCTTTTTTTCTTTTTTTGTCTAGAGAGTGGGGAATAACTTAGAAACGTACTCGTTACTAACGTCTCCTAAAGTAACGCCTCCTAAATTTTTTCATTGGGTAACGTGAAGGCGATGCATTATCATAGTTACTTTCATGCCGCTGGCACCCCCCCCCCTCCTTTAAAAGAAAAACGCATAGCAGCGAAAGTGACCTGCCAATTAAACAAAAATGGAAAACGCCTTTTATAACCTTTGTCGCACCTGCAGGCATGCCTAAACGCACACGCTGTTGACGATGCACCGAACTAAAGCAGTACAAACTATACCCAGGAAAGCTATAACACGTGCGCGACACCCACACAGTCGCCTTCAACTTCCTGTTCAGCATAAACTGCATGCACACACAGCGCCAAAAGTAAATTGTGCTTCTTTCTTCATGTGTTCTTGTTTCATGTGTTCTTGGTGTTCTTGTTATCCGATTTCTGAGCGAGCGAAGCGAACCGTGAAAGCCTTCACATAGCACTCGCAATTCTTTCGGTAATTACACACGCTTAAAGAAACGATAAAAACAGGATATCTACTTTTCCTTAGTGCAAGAAAAATGTTTAAAAATGTCATTTAAGCACCCCTTTAATGCTACAGAATCTACACTTTTATATTACCAGCAAAGAGAGTTAGGCACTGTCTTATTTGCACCTATTTATTTTATTGTTAGTTAGTTAGTTAGTTAGTTAGTTAGTTAGTTAGTTAGTTAGTTAGTTAGTTAGTTAGTTAGTTAGTTAGTTAGTTAGTTAGTTAGTTAGTTAGTTAGTTAGTTAGTTAATATGGTAGAAAAGCTGAGTGGATGGCCTCAATCCACATTCTGACCTGCTACTCAGCATTAGGGGAGGAAATGGGTATATTAAGAGAGAGTGAGGGAAGGTATTAATCACGCGGATGATGCGTGGTGGTGACAAAACGTGAACTTCCAAAGAAAGAATCATCAAAGTTCATTATGAAGGTCGGCTTCATCGATACGGGTTGGCCTCAGGAATGGCAACCAATCTCCGCTGCCGTTGACGTATATGGTTTGGTGTTCCATTACCTCACATGATCGTGACGTATAGTAAGCAGCGGTCGCTTTGATGCGCAACTCTCGTGCAATCACCGCGACTACTCATACGGGTGACTCATGCGAGCGAACTCCTCTCGGTCACTTTATCTGTTTTGAAAGCGCCGCGGAGAGGGAGCGGAGGTGCGACTGTGAGTCAATGCTGCGGGGAACGCGATAGCGGGCCTTGACGCTGGCAACACACGCGCGCACACGCGCAGGCTTTCTGCGGAAAAGTCGTCGTCACGGGACTCGGGAAGCACGGGAGAAAAAAACAAAAACAAAAAGAGAAGTCACAACTAGAACAGCTCGCCGGCAGCGGAAGAGCCTCGACGCTCTCGTATACGCGCCGTGAGCCGCATACATGTGGAGTACAATCGGGAAGGACGAAATACGACGCGGTAGATGTGTGCGAGGGCAATGAAACCAGGACCGAATCGTCAGTCTGCAGTAATTAAAAGCTGGGTGTGGTATTCGCTGTGAACTTTTCTAATATCCTATCAAGAAGCTGCGATTAAAGAACGCCAATATTTTTGGGTAGTGCGCAGCTACATCAACATGTCAACTGCACCTAAATAAACAGAAAAATTGCTGTGGAAAGTGCGATAAATTTCAAGCCAGGTGTCATAGTAACGTAATTAGAGGGGCGGCGCCCTTCGAATTCTAGGGGGGAGGGGGGGTCAGTTGCCCCTCCCCCAGAATTCTTGCTTGCACCCCCCCCCCTTTGACCCCCGAAGACCAAACATAATCATAACGCAACGCATAAGTTATCCGCCTCCTTCGAAACGACTCACTTGTCGTAACTGCCCCCCCCCCCCCCCCTCTTAGCGAAAAAATCACGACGTTATAATACGAGAAAAGGTTGCTTACAACGCCGCGTGACAGGTCGCTTGGTGAGCCAATCTTTGCCAATTGCACAACTGCCAATCGTATTCTTCTAACTTCTGTCCTGTTAGCTTGTTGTGCATGACGCTTTAATGCCAAAGCTATGACTGCTGGTACACGAGCACCACCTCAATGTTGTCGTAAAATTGTGTTCTATATTGAGACTATTCGATAATCGGCCCGATGCGTTTCGCTTCTGAAGCTGTTCGACTTGGATCTCAAGTGTTACTGTTTTCGCATCCCCTGTACCGTTCACGCGACAGTTCGCCCGTACGTGGCCGGGCCCCACTTGGACGCGATCAAGGGCGGAGCAGCGGCGGATGATCTCGCAAGCGGAAAACAATCCAGCTGCCTGCTAGCTGTTTTGTACGGGCGTCGATGTGGTGACGTAGGGCCTCCTTCCACGTGCGTTGCTCATGTAGGAGAGGCCAGGCTTGCGAGGGGCAAAAATACAGATAAAAAGGTAGGAGAGTGGGAGAGAGGTGTGTGCGAGAGCAACGTATTGTCGATTGGACGTCGTGGAGAGAAAGCTAGCTGTGGCGGTTCAATAGGACCAGACGGTGAACATTGGACCCGCCAGATAACAACGATAGACGCCTGTGGGAAACGATATACAGGACGTTGGTTGGACAGAACGCCCATATTTCTCCTGCGGATAGCACCACGGTGCGTAGTCGAACGTCCGTACTCGACTGTTGTCCCGAGGAAAGTTGGTTCATTGTTGTCGACCGCCGTTCGTCATCTGGTGAAAAAAAGGAAGGACACAGCCTTTGACATGAGTGAGTACAGGTCGATCTCCTTGAAACGCGTTCCTTATAATTAGCTCATCGGGAGAAGTGGTGAAAACTCCGTTTTTTTTTAGATCCCTCCTCAAACTCCTGAAAACATTGTCGCACCCCGTTTGAATACCTGGCATGGAGCGTTTGTGTAATTCTTTACCATCGTTACCGTCATTGTCGATCCATCTTCAGTTAATTAATTTTGATTTGTTTGGTTGATCTTCAACTTAACTTAGATCTGTGTTGGTAGAAGAAAACTAATTTCATTTATCCTTGCGGTTGTATTTTTGTATGCTTCTTTTTTTTTATTTTTCAAGCTCTTGTGTATTTTATTCTGCACGAATCATACGTTTTCGTTTGCTAATTGACTTTTTCTTTGCTGTTGCCCACACGCCTTACATTACGTTAGCCTGGGGACTAGTCAAGCCGCCTATCGGCAGCTTTTTTTTCACGTTGTACAACATCTCTAATATTGCACGCGGTGGAAATAAAACTATGATAAGATTTGAACTTCTCTTTCCGACGTATACTTCAGGGGGCAAGCAGGTGGCGTGATAACTGATATTTTCGCAAATCGGTGCCGTAGACATTGATTTATTTTGGGGAGGGGGGAGATCCGACAATTCAGTGTGTATGCGCGTGCGTGCCTTTGTTTATCTGCATGTGTATATGCACGTACAAGCAGAATAACATTGCGCGGAGGGGAGCGGGGTGGGGGGTGTGGGGGGGGCTTGGACTTTCCCTTTGCTACCCCACCCCCAACTCTGGTTGCCAGTGATTTGAGAAATGAAGTTACCTTTACACAAAATTTAATATCTAGAGTTCGTAGTGCCTTTGCAAGTGTTCAGATTTGTTTATCCTTCAAGCGAGGTCACTTGAATGAACGTAGCTAAGCGATATATTTAGAAACTGCGATGTTAGGTGCATTCGTCCGTAACTGTTTCTTTTCGAAGAGTAATGTGGCGTGCTTTTCTTTTCCTATGTTACACAAGAGAGCTACCTGTACTTATGTTTAATAATAATTGTAACTTAAAAACGCAAAACATAAATAATCAATTGAAAACTTTCTTTGGCGAAGCTATTGAGAAAGACAGTTGAGACCTCTTTCTCAGCGATCTCTCATGACACGAAAGCGAAAATTGTCTTCACACAAGGAGCTTTTCTTTTGTTAGACCTTAAGAAATGCGAGAGCACGTCTCACGATTCAAGCGACTGTGATATTTGGCAAGACCTCACGATACTACGCGAATGCTAAAAAATAAATAAAAATAAAACAAAACAAATGAAACTCGTTCAATAGTCAGGTAATACTGAATGGCTGTGCGCCGTCGACGAACCAAATCAATGACGTACTACTGTGACGTCAGCATATGACGTAATACTGTGATGACGTAATACTGTGATGTCAGCATATGACGTCGTCTCTTGGTCTTAAAGGTTAGACTGATCCCGGATGAAGGGAAACGCCACGTGAGCTACAGAAAGCTTCAGTTGGGTGAGGAGGGGAACAATCAACACAATTGACTATGAAAAAAAATGGCTTTCGTCCTCAAGTTGTCTTAGTTGATGCATAAGGAACCCTGTTACTTACAACTAGTTTTGAACACAACACGGAAACGCTAGAATGAATGAAAAGCTTTACTACAAAGAAATTCTTCCGGCGAAGGAGGAGCCCTCAGTCCAGGGCACTTGTGGCCTTTGCCATCTTGCGAGCTCTGTCGAACAGCTTGAGCTGTTCTTCAGGCTTCGAGCAGGACAGCGCAGCCTCCCACTGCTCCGATGTTGGTGTGTTTTGTTTCTTGGCGCTACATTTGAGCGTTGCAAACCTCGTTTCGCAACACACACGTATGTAACGTCTAGTTCCGAGTCCTCGTGTATTATGAACCATTACCAGTGCGAAGCTCGCTGAAAGTTACAAACAAATTGTATACTTATTTCCTTCCCGCTTCAAGTATAAAGTCTCAGATAAAAGTCATATGCACCACTCAAAACACTCCTGAAACACTTTAATAAAAATGAAATCGAAAAATAATTAGAGGCAATATGCACACAAAATCAACAAACCTGGCTATCACAATTTTGAGGGATGTGCAGAGTGGCATGCGGAAGGTGGCGCGCCTGATCGGTTGTCTTCAACGTGAAAACGCTAAAGTGAATTCAAGTCCGCTAGTTTCTTAATAGGGCGCAGGGTATTATCGGAAGTCCGAGTATTAAGGCGAAAGCCTTTAATGTCTGATGTTCACGTCCGTCCATCTGTGCGGTCCGTCCGTCCGACCGAGCCCTGGCACGGTGCCAGGTGGCCGCCGGAGTGCGCAAACGGACGCCGGTCAAGTCGGACTCTACAGCGCTCGCGCTTTGGTTGCGTAGCGTCGCTGTGCCCAGCGTTTGGAATCATTCTGACCAACGCCGTCTCAATGGACACAGGCGTACAAAGGGTCTGTCAATTTAAGCGCTGGAACGCGGATGGCGTTTGCGCGAGAAAATACGAACGCATGCGAACAGAGGAAGGTTAGTCTCGCGTCTCGCTGCGATTAGCGGTAAAAGATATAAAAAAAAAGCACGTACACACTTGGTTTGCGTGTTATCCCACTGAGAGTGTAAAAGAAAAAAGACATGGCATAGTCAGTCGAATGACCACACGCTTTCGCCGTACACACTTTCGAATGTACAAAGTGTCCTTCACTTTTTTTCTTTTGCTCCTAGAGTATGCATAAGTTATGCTGATGCAATTTAGAAGTATTTAGTGTATAAGTGCCTCTAGTGTTTGCGTATACTGCTTCAATAAACTTTCCTTTGTGTTTAGAATCATCGAATAGTTTAAATATATATAAGGACGGCATACTGCTCTCCCGTGGTAGAGTACGAATTATTCTAAATCGTTAACAACTTTTTCTAAACACAACTTTGGAAGTCCGCGGGCTTTCCTCCTCAAATGCGGATGCACTCTATCAGTGCACAAGTGGGCGCACTGTCCAGACTGTGCGCTGAGCTGTGCCCCCCACGACGGGAGGCAGAAAATAGCACCCTTTTTAGATGTGAAGCATCTTATGGCGGAGCTTAATCCGGTGTGCGGCGTGACATCCCTTACTGCGCATGCGCAAACTCTTTCAAAAAAAACCTCCTTTCCCCCCTCTCTCTCCTCTAGGCATCCCTCCCCGCGGCAACCACACCCTCACTGCGCATGCGCCTCCCCTCCTCCCCTCCTACGCTCTCCCCTCTCTCCTCTAGGCATCCCTGCCCGCGGCGTCTACACTCCCACTGCGCATGCGCGTCCCCCCTCTCCTACGCTTCCCCCCTCTCTCCTCTAGGCATCCCTGCCCGCGGCGTCCACACTCCCACTGCGCATGCGCGTCCCCTCCTCTCTCTCCTCTCCTACGCTCCCCCCCTCTCTCGCCTCGCGATGCCGACAGCGTCTGCTAGCGAGTTTCTTGGTTGAAAAAACCGACTGCTCGCGCTGCACAACCGTTCACTGGCCACTCCGTATGGCGATGGATTTCGACCTGCAAGGTGGTGCCGGTGGGAGATTTCTCCTGTGCGCTGTTGAACAATAAAAATTCGCAGCGTGCGCGTTAACTAAAAGCGGACTGCGGGTCTCTGTGTCCAGTCGGAGTCTTCTGTCTCTCATTGCCCATTAGCAGCGATTGACATGTTCCAGTAGGAAACACCACTCCATCACTGCGTGCTTTGCGCCTCCCCAGTTTTCTCTCCTGCGCAACGCTGCGATGAGCGCCAGCGTCAACGCCGCCGCCAGTGTAAGCGTTAGCGCCCACTGCTTCACATCTACACATGGTTCCCTTTAGCGGGAGATGGTGTAATTTTTTTTACCTTCTTCTTTTCCCCAACCTCTCTCTCTCTCTCCAGACCGACGTCATGTACCGAATTATGCCAAACGGCCTTTTTGAGCTCGCCTTTGGGCATGAGCGGGATTATTTCCTTAGTCGCGGAGGCGATCGGCTGCCCCGCTTCGGTCGTCGGGGTGGGGCCTCTACGCACTTTTTAAGTGGTATATCCTATTATAGTTGCTTTTTTTGAAGGCGAAAGCCTTGGCATGGCCGCTCCATCAAAAGAAAGAAAGAACGAAAAAGAAAGAAGGTGCGGCATGTTGCGTGCCCTGCAAGCGGCGGGAGCCGCCTCGTTGAGCCGGTTGCCGCTATGGCTGGTCGCGCCATAGAGTTTAATGAAAACACGAGTGTCCTTGTGTTGCGGGTTGTCTCGAGGAGCCTCGAACCGTTGAAAAATATTATTCGCGATCAGGTCATCAGTACTACACTGTGCGCATTATCTTCTTCAGAAACAAAGACCTAGCTCTTTCTACATGATTTAGACTTTTAAAACCATTCCGTGTCCTACAGAAATTCGTGGTCGCCGACGCTGACATCCTTTTCTTGTCGTTCAAAGAGACCACGAAACGCAGTGGCTCCTCGACGGAGACACACAGCCTCTTGCGCACGCCACAACCCTCGCTTTCTGTTTCATTTTTGTTCTAAAGGCGCGTGGCTGTACGTCTGCTAGCGCCAACGCGGACGAAACTGTCAACACAGCGTTCCCACTTGTGCCCATGTGTTTCAGCACGACGCCACAGGCCGCACTTTCTTCTATTATTATTATTATTATTATTATTATTATTATTATTATTATTATTATTATTATTATTATTATTATTATTGAGTGGGCGGTGGCCTTGGATTTCTCACCGAACGCGAAATGTGACCGTCGCCGTCAACGCGAGTGTGACAATGTTGTCATGACGCCACAGTTCGCCAAATTTTGTGACGTCATCGGGATGCCGCATGATGACGTTGTCACACGGCCTCACTTCGTCAAGTTTTAGCCCATCCCGCAGGCTCTGCGAAACCTCGTTGGGTGCGGACGGGTGGGTCGTTGGGTGCGGAAGGGAGGGGGGGTGGGGGGGGGGGCGGTCAATACAACTGAGTGAGAAGAAAAAGAAGGCAGCTTTCGCCTTCCAGTCGTCTTAAAGGCCAACTCCGGCGATTTTTCGAGGTCAATGGATCTCAATGAAATTCGCTGCGTACGTTCCTTTGCACATTTCCGTCATTTATGCCAAATTTCAGGCTTGAGAGATGCGCTGATTGTTTGCAAATGAATTTTAAAGATTCTCTGCAAACGCCCACCCGGCTTCCCACAATTATTGGCAACATTGCGTGTGTGACGTGTTGGTTTGCTGGTCGGCGGAAGTGACGCAGCCGATGGGTTCGCTAACATTGGCCGCTACAGCGTATATTGTGCTGGCCACAAGGCGGCGGTGTTTGGCCGGAGCTTCGCTGGTTTGGCAGCGATTTTCTGTTCTCTGTGGAGGAGCGTGCGATATTCCGCGCCGGCGGGGCCAGCATGCCTAGCACGACTTCCGGTTCGAAACAAACTACTACGTCATATGTAGACAGTACACTCGGTTGGGTTTCGGTTTCGGTATTGCGCCTTTTTCCTTATTAAAATTATTTTCGAATTTGCTGAGCATTTCAGCTATCGGGCGCGTGACAAGAGTGTCTCAGGAACATAAAAGCACCATTACCCTGACACGGTCAAAAAATCGCCGGAGTTGGCCTTTAAGCAAATGTATAAGGAATTGCGTCACTTTTGAGACAGCTTGCCCACAGAGATGCATACTTCTACAGCTTACAGCTCTCATAGTGCAGTGCTCTTAGTCGTATCCATTCGTACCTAAACACATTTATTGATGTCACTTGCGTGATGGTTATGTGCCAGTCAATTATTTGTGCAGCCTGGCGACGGGCCTATATCTGTCTCGACGTTTGAGCGGCCCGATACGTGCTAGTTCACGCCCCAAAGGACCTAAATACAGTTCTTCCATTCCATTCCTGGCATAAATCACTCTCATGTAAAAAGAGCCACGAACAAAGTTATCTTTTCAGCGCTATTTCCAGTTTATAAATGCATGTAGTTCCGCGTCCGCAGCACCTATTGATTCACTATTTGCATGTTATCTATGATACTTAAGGCTCAAATGGGACAATTCGTTCCGAATACTACAGCTTGCACTTGTATATAGGTCGGTACAGCTTGGCGGTTGCCCGTGGCGAAATGCCGATTACTTCTTGCATCATTATAAAGCGTAGCTTCTAGGATTTAGATTTCGCTGGTGGTGGCATATTTCGCATAAAGAAACCCGGCGCATGCATGTGCAGGTTGTACACAAATTCAGTCCTCGAAGCAGCGCCGGTCACATGCGTAATTTATAGGCTTTGTTTTCCAATAACCGATGCCCTCTCCATCGTAGGCGTATAAAGCCTGAAGTAAAAGTCATACGCGGCACTCAAAACACTCCTGAAATACCTTAATAAAATCGAAATCAAATAATAATCAGAGGCAATATGCTCACGAAATCAACAAATCTGGCTATCACGACTTTGAAGATGTGTCTGATATGGCAGTCTGATCTTTTACTCGGGTCACTTGTCATTTCACGTGTCACATTTGTTTGCCGCCTATATCGATGTTGTTGTTGCCTGTAGCAGATGAAGTGCTGTGCTGCTAATAAAGCACATGGGTGCTTTTTTTAGATGTGAAGCGTCTTATGGCGAAGTTCAATCCGGTGGTGGTGGTGGTGGTGGCGGTGTGCGGCGTGACCACCCTTACTGCGCATGCGCAAACCCTTTAAAAAAATTAAAATAAAAAACCTCCTCTTCCCCTCTCTCTCCTCTTGGCATCCCTCCCCGCGGCGACCACAACCTCGCTGCGCATGCGCGTCCCCTCCCTCTCTACCCTCCTACGCTCCCCCCCTCTCTCCTCTAGGCATCCCTCGCCGGCGGCGTCAACGCCGCCGCCAGTGTAAGCGTTATAGCGCCCGCTGCTTCGCATCTACACATGGTTCCCTTTAGCGGGAGATGGTGCAATTTTTTTTGGCATGGACGAAAGAAAGAGTTAGTAGGGAACATTGCGCACAGCGAAAGAGAGAAAGAAAGAGAGGAAGCGAGAGAGAGAGAGAGAAACAAAGAAAGAGAGAAAGAAAAGTAGTAGCTCAGGCATACACGCGCCAAGCTTTGCTTTCCCCATTTTCCTGACAGGGGATGCGCTCAAAATTTTTTTTACAGCAGTCAACAACTACTGTCGTATCTTTTTCCTGGAAATTTATTTCCCGGAAGGCGTTGATTAACACCTGAAACAATGTACTGCCACGCTACGGCGTCGATACGCTTAAAGTAAGATACAAGTCAAGGAATCAGAGAGGCCCCCGCCCAGGTGACGGAAGCGCAACAGCTGATTGCCTGCGCGATAAAAGAAATATTCCCGCTAATGAGCCGGACGGCGAAGTCACTGGCCATCCGGCTCATGGCACCAGGCTATAGAGTGCGCGTCCATTGGTGCAGGCCACATATTCATCCGTCTTTGAGGGGGAAACGCTGCCACCTTCTAAAGTTGCACACGACTTCACCTATCTCACATGGTGCATTATCTGCAACAAAGTATTAGCTTGAGTGGTACTCTATGCAATTGATTTCGACACTTGGAGAGCCATAACCGCTTAAACACCGAGAAATTTGCGTGGCGTAAATAAGTCATGCGGACGTCGGCTAAAAGGTGGCCCCCAATGCGCTTCGCGTGGCCAACGTTCAAGAACGGCTTTCCGTCAATCAGTATAGACGTGGGGCTCATAAATGGCCAGGGTTTCTTTTTGTTTTGTTTTGTGAACTACTGCCCCTCGGTTATGCACAAAAGTCCCACATTTTATTGTCCGGTTTTTGTCGCTCTTGTCTTGACTATACTACGACACCTCAGTGTTATAGCAATACTCGGACGTACGCAACGACATCATTTTCGCAAGTAGCCCCGCGTGCGTCAAAGGTCACCGCGTCGTAACGCGCATGCGCCGTCTGAAAGAGTCCTCTTCGCGGTCAGATATCAGATGTACCCATATGCACGCACGCAAAAGCGTACACTGACCCGCCGCTCTATCTTTTGCCCATGCACTCGTCAGTGTGCACTTCCAGACAACAGAGCTCCCGAAGGACTGCAAGATTATGAAAGGACGACGTCTTGAGATTCATTCGATATGCGACGCCTTGAAGATAAAGCTTCTATGCGACGCTTTTTACCACAGAGCAAAGCGCACCGCGATAATATATTAGCTGGGGGACAACGTCTCCTTCTTCGTAGGAATATCGTGCTTCTATTGTCTCCTGCGCTCTCGCTGGAAGACGGCGGGCTGCAAGAATTATTTTCTAGTCAGCAACCGCGATAACCTCAATCGGCAGGTTGTGACTCATTCGCCATTTATCTTCATGACCATTTGTACAGCGATGTAATACAGAGAAAGGCAGCTGTTTTATCAGCTCTTGGGTTCCTGCTTCCGAAGTGACATAATCATGTAGGAGACGGTGCCTACGCTGTAATTAAAAAATCACAGCATATGCACGGAGTGAATGACGATGAGTGGGCGAAGCTCCGGAGGTTCATCGGTAAACCATCGCGATGCCATGTGTTGTATGACATCGCGATCGTCATCGTCATCAACGTCATCGTTATGACGCATAGTGGGTACATTCCATGTGGTGTGCCGTGATGGCAGCGTCATCGTCATCACACACGACCTTGCAAATCGAGGTGGCTACTACGTACTACAAACTACAGGGGACGCACGCCTGAGGTACATCATCAAAGACGTGATGGTGGTTGGTTACATGTGGTCAAACGATGTGCATGTGAGGCCATATCGCGATGCCATGTGTTGTATGGCATCGCGATGCTCATCGTCATCACGGCACACCACATGGAATGTGGTGTGCCGTGATGGCAGCGTCATCGTCATCACGCAGGTGGCTACTACAAACAAGGGACGCACGACCCACGGTATAAGGAGCTTCGCCCCTAAAACAAGAATCAATGAGGTTTGTTTCTTTCGCGTTTTCGCACGGAATGTACTCGCACCTTTTTATGTCTCTCAGTGGCTTATTCATTTAGATCACAAATATTACAGAATGTGGAGAACTTCCATGCATGAATGTCTGCGACACGTTGTTTTCTCGGACCCCCGCTTATTGTTTTAGGTAGATTATCTTGCCGTCGAGACGTCGAGCCACTGTCGCCTGTCGACAGACAAAGCCTCGTGGTCTCATTCTCACGGCGCCAAGTGATTGTTCGCGCTTTACGTCGCTTCATCGACGATACCGAGATAAAATGCGTGTTCTTCAACGTACTCACTCCGATATTGAAGCCGCGCGACCTCTTCAAAATGTCTTTGCTTGCAGCGGCTGCTAGCTGCAAGAGGGGTAAGACGGACGCCTGGCAAAGGTGCTTACTCTTTCGTTAGCGCGTGGTTCACACATTAGGCATGACAGCTTAACAGTAGCGTCGCCAGTAGTAGCAACAAGACAGAAATCGTCGATTTGAGGTTGCGTGATCAAACTTTCTATATTTATCCTGCTGTGCATCCACACCAGGTGTCAAAACATTTGAATTGCGCAACGAGTGGGTCTTTTAAAGAACCACCCATTACAAAAAGCGCGCAGACATAATTAATCATCATTATCAGCACCATCATCAACAATGTGTCGAGCTGCGCAAGTGCGCACGGCACCTGGCGAACGCGTAGTGGGTACTTCGCCCATCCGAAAAAAATCACGCCATATCCACGAAGTGAATGATGATGAGTGGACGATGCTCGATCGTTTTCGTCCATGGCAGAAAGAGAATTTGTGGTCTGGAACGCGCTTATACTTCATGGTCATCAGCGTCATCCTCATCGTTATCACGTGTAGTGGGTACATTCCACTATAACGTGCGTCATCGTCATCTTTATCACGTGGAGTGGTACATTCCACTATACTGGAACGCGCTTATACTTCATCGTTATCACGTGTAGTGGGTACATTCCACTATACTGCGTCATCGTCATCTTTATCACGTGGAGTGGTACATTCCACTATACTGGAACGCGCTTATACTTCATCGTTATCACGTGTAGTGGGTGCATTCCACTATACTGCGTCATCGTCATCTTTATCACGTGGAGTGGTACATTCCACTATACAAACGCGCTTACACTTCATCGTTATCACGTGTAGTGGGTGCATTCCACTATACTGCGTCCTCGTCATCTTTATCACGTGGAGTGGGTACATTCCACTATACGTGGCTACCTACCTACTACTACTACTGCTACTACAGAGGAGGGACAGACCCACACCCTAAAGAGCTTCGCCCCTAAAAGGGAAAATTATGGCGTGGTGGGCCCTTCGCGACTGCACTCGCAGTAGGCATTCTTTAGGGTAGTTTGAAATGGCCAATATCGCGTGCACAAACATTTGTTTCTTTTCAGCGAGGTTGAGGTGTCCCCCGATAAGCGATGCCAGCCTAGCGATTGCGAAGGCGATGCGCACGGGGCCCGATTACGCTACCGCGATCTATTCTTGAACGCGAAGCTCAAATGTCCTCCAATATTTTTTTTTCTTTTTGGTTAATCGCTAAGCGCCACTTTTGGAAAAGCGGAGCCTAAACACCCGCCGTCAGTGGAGATTCCATGCACCGCTTTATTCGCTATTCAAAGGAGTGTCTATTGCATGGGAAACCGATTTCCGCCGTCAACGACCACACACGCATATATAGCCGAAGCACATCATTTATAGCTAGCAGACACCGATTTACTGCCTTCATGTCAGGAAACCTTCTACCTTTCAAGTCAGGAAACCTTTCTGTTTAGTAAAAGCTGTGAATACGCTCGGTGGCCGCCATGAAGACAACGAATGAGCACGCTCGGGCTGAGTGGGCGTGCTCGCACTGATGGAACAGTAGGCAGTCAGGGCCCGGGGCCCCGGGGCCTAGCCGTTAAAGGTGGTTTGTTTTCTGGCGCCGCCTGGTTTCTTCCGCTCATACTATATATAATACCTAGAGGGTAATCTGGCGCTAGTGTCTATGCGGGCTTCTCCAGCGGCGCTTGTACCACCGTAGTGTACTATATTCTAGTTAACTATAGTACCACCATGGGAATGATGGGAAGTACAGGCTTCGGATCTGCTTCGGATGGATTGCGTTCTTGAGATTCCCGAAGCTTGTTGGCCGAGTGTAAAACTAAGGGTTATGAAGTAATCTCCAATTAAAACTAGCTTCATTTTTTTTTTTGTACGCAAAATTATTGCAAAAAGTTTGCGTGACCATGACGTGGAAGTGAAACTTGGACAAATTCAACCTACCAGGTTACTCTGCAATTGTGTTCCCGATTTGGCATTACAACGTGATGAATTATTAGGGGCGAAGCACCTTGAGACCTCACAATGTCCGTCCGGCCGTTGTAGTCTACAGAACCACAACTGAAACTGAACATCTGTGAACAACAAAAAGGTTATCAAAAGGCTGTTAACCATAACAAATACAAACAAAATAAAAGGCCACAAGACCGTAAAAAACCGACATTTAACCACCAATCAATCAAAGCATATGAAAGAACAAAAGGTTAACAAGAACAAGACAAAACGCTTTTAATCAGAACAAAATAGAAGTCCATTCGCCAAAGGCTCACCAGCCCCTGAAATTCAAGTTCGTCAGTCAAAAAAGACTATTCGCCTCTCTCTCTCTACCATAGGCGTGCGCACGAGGGGGGGCAGAGGGGGCGGCCGCCCCCCCTAGTCACCTGAGAGAGGGGGGGCGCGAATTCTGCCCCATACATTGACTTAATAGGAAGGGGGGAGGCGCTGCGATGAACCTTCGCCCCTCCCTGCCACCCCTGAAGGGGAACCCTGCGCACGCCAATGCTCTCTACTCCAGCGATCTGTACCTTATAAGTACCTAGCGAAGTTTCGTTGATAACCGACCACACAAAAGGTGTACAGCAAACATATCATGGGCGCAGCGGATACCTTGACTTATAAACTCTCCTATTGGCACATTTCCACCGATGCTCAGCGTCTCGAAGGGCGTTAGCGCAATCGCGTTCAGTATACACAACCGCACCACCGCGTAGCCTTGCCTTAGCCATCAAGTCAGACGTTATATTCTTCTAATAAGCGCCGTCTATGTGGGATGCATGTCTTCACTGCCTGAGAAATCTATTTCGCTGTTCTTTGCATAGCGCTTTGTAACGAGTCACGCCTTTGCAGGCGCGCCGTACGAAGCCTACCCTCCTCCGGCTGGAGTGCAACCCTTTCCACAACCAGCCCCTGTGGCAGGTGGCCAGGGACAACCTCCGCCACCTTATTATTATCCGCCGCCGCCGACTGTACCCACGGCCGGCGTGCAGCCTGCTCCCTATCCACCGGGCTACGTTCCACCGCCGCAGCCTGCGGGGGTGCAGCCGTCGTACAACCCGACATACGTGACCGCGCCTCCATCGGCGCCACCCGTCACCGTCATTGTGCAGCAACAGCCCGGCACAACAACAGCGGTGAGTGCGCTACATGTTCGCTGCCCGTGCCGATCGTAGAAATCATTCTGCTAGTGTTCATAGCCGCAAGCATTCTACACATATGCGTGCGCACAAGGGGGGAGCAGGGGGCGGCCGCCCCCCTAGTCACCTAAGAGAGGGGGGGGCGCAAATTCTTCCCCATACATTGACTTAATAGGGAGGGGGGGGCGCTGCGATGAACCTTCGCCCCCCTCTGCCCCCCCTGAAGGGGAACCCTGCGCACGCCTATGATTCTACAGTAAAATGTTCATGTTACATGCACCTTCCCTCTTTAAAGTTATCATGCACCCTTATCGCAATGCCCTAGATAACCATATGTGACAAAAAATTAAAACAAAGATGTATATATTATTTTTGTTTCTTAATTTTTTGATATCCTAACAACCGAGTGGAAAGGAGTAGCCGCGTCACCAAGCAATGGTGCCAACAACTCCATTTATTTTTTTATTTCAATAAAAAAAATCTAGCTTTAATTCACACGGTTGTCGGCGTGGCAGATACGTTTATTTCTTATACCAGTTCGCTAAGTGAAGTTGCACGGTTTCCGAACAAAGGACGTTTCTTTCACTTTCTCCGTCTATTCTCTCAGCCAACGCAGGTTGTCAGGCCACCCCCGCAGCAGCACCAAAGTGGCAGCAGTGGCATGGGCATGGCAGGCGCCGCAGCAGTAGGCATGATGGCGGGCGCCGCTGTAGCAGGAGTAGCGGCGGCTGCGCACGGTCACAACAGTCACCACCACCACCACCACACCCCGCCGCACATACCGCACCGGCCAGGACTACTGAGCCGAGGGCACCGCGGGCCAGTCAACGTGCACATTCACCCGCAGCCCACGCACTGGGCAGCCAGGCTCGCCATGCGAGCGAAGGAGCGGCGACATCACTAACTGCAACCGGCGGGGTCGACTGAGGGGGATGGTGGCTTAATCGAACAAACAGCGGATTGCCCAATGCATTAGCTATATATACTATGTTATTTCCCAATTAAAAAAGAAAACGTACGAAATATCATACCACTGCAGTGACTGGGGGTCGCTGTGTGTTACCGGTAGCTCACCAGGTGGAAGATATTGTTTTCTATAAGTAAAATATGTGCGAGAAGCTATGCAGGATGTGTATCCAAACACAAGCTCAAAACTGACAAGGTGATGACAGTCACCTCAGAAACTAGGGCACTAGTTTCAGGTGGCTGCAGAAAAATATACAGTCGGAAAGAAGGTATTTCTCACAAATATCGCCTAAAAGTTTCCTTACCAGATTCACCCATGCAGTTATTGGCAATCCGCCTGAAACTATAGAGCTGGCGGATTAAGCAAGAATTGCATGGGTGACTTTGTAAGGAAACTTTTAGGCGACATATGTGAGGAACGCCTTCTTTCTTCCGTAGCCACTTGATTAATTTTATGTCTAGCTGACACTGAAATCTTCGAACACTTGATAATGCCGTGAAGCCAAATTTAAGTTGTCAACTAAACAAATTTCCAAATATCTGTACGTTATACGTCAATGGCTTACAAGAGAAGATCAGGAAAAGGCGTGGAGCAATGTAGCGCTGACTACTGCTATCCCGGACGTGAAACCTTTTCTGGCAGAAAGCGCACAAGGCTAAAATTTCGGCGGCGCTAAATCTTTGTAGTTCCACGCTTTATTTTTCTGTGTATCACCGTGTATCACTTCCAAACACTACCCAATCACAATAGACACGAGTCGATCACTATTGCTCGGCTCTCTATTTACGTGTCTTACAGAATGGCCAAGCTTTGTTCGAGAAAGTCATATCAATTAAGATATATCCTCGGTGCTAGCTCACTAAACGAGCGAAATAGCAGCTGCTATTGTCTTGCAAGCCTTCGCGCACGGTGACGGGTTTTGAGAGGGAAGACCCTGCGTGCCATCATACAATAAAGACCAAGGCCTCTGTGCATGCATACAGGCGGGACCTGAACTACACCATTGTACATATATACGCACTGTATCAATTATTGTTTATTCATTAAAGCTATTTTTGCACGCTTTCTCCGAGGCATCGATTTCCTTTAATTGCGTCACCTAAGTCCATGGCAAGATGACGCATGCATTAAACGTTATCTCTCACCTTGCTCTTTTCCTCTCCCTTTTTTCGTTGTTTCACGCTGAGTGATCATAGTTTTACAGCGAAAGCTGTTATGAGATCACAACAGCGTTTTTGGCGCCGTATAGTTTTCCGCCGCCGCCGATGTCCGTAACCCTATCGCGCGAAATAAAAAAATCACAGCATATCCACGAAGTGAATGATGGTGAGTGGGCGAAGCTCGGAGGGATCATTCGGGTAACCGTGAATCCCCCCGTACATTGCCAACTCGATCATGCAAAGACGTGACAACACGTGTCACGTCTTTGCATGATCCTGGATGTTCGATCGTGAGCTGGGCACGAGCGTCGCCGACTTGTGTTCCGGGCCGGTCGCTCCCAGCCTCAGCAACAACGCCAGTTCGCGTTCCACGACAGAGAAAGACGATGCCACCTACTCAGACGCCGAAGTCCACACCAGTGCTCGACGCAACGCCTCGACTCCGCATGCATCGCCACAGAACGCTGCTGTGAGTTGTGAAAGCCACGCGTCCTTGGCTATGGGTTGTGCCGCCGTGAGTACCGGAGCCGCTGCATGCTCCGCAGATACCGGCTGCCCTGGTTTTGCATGCGACTCACACGAGAGCACTGTGGAGCTGACTACCTCCTCTCTGGTGAAGTTCACCTCACCGTTGATCACGATGGAGTCCACCTCCGGTGCTCGACTCCGAGTACCGCGTCTGCCCGACTATCCCAATTATAACAGCGCCATCTATCCTCTTTAATCGTCAGAGAGAGAGAGAATAAAACATTTATTTCATGTTCTTCGCGAGAAGGTCGGTGAGTGGGATCCTTAGTCCGGGATCCCATTGGCGCGGGCCGCTGTCCTCGCACGTTTCACGAGGGCCTCTTGGGTCTTCGGATCCGAGCTGGACAGAGCTGCCTCCCACCCTATAATGTTGTGTTGTGTCCTGGGTTGCATAGGTGGGTTGTGTGGGCATTCCCATACCATGTGGTACAGGGTGGCTGTTTTAATGGAGGCAGGACTTCATCATCAAACCACTACCACGCAACATGCATCCACAGTTCCACGAACATCGACGTCGGGCACGGGCAAAAGTTCACGACAAGTACTCGGACGCTGAGGGCGCCTTCTTTGTCGATGCAGCTGGACCAGTGAACGGCAAATACACGGCAAGCGTCATTCATCGAGGTAAACAGATCGACTGTATATCAGCCCAGGACACAGACACAACTAGCATGGAAGAAGCCGGAATCGCCCTCGCCCTACGAAACCCCGGGTCCACCTTCGTTCTCACAGACTCAAAAGCAGCCTACCGAAATTTCTGTAAAGACTACATTGGCCCCATTGCGCACCGAATCCTAACACAGCTATCGTCCCCACGCTCAGAGGGTGAATGGAAACAGTTGATATGGATACCCGGCCACTGCGGAGTTAGAGGCAATGAGCTCGCCCATGCCTCGGCCCAGGGTTGCCGTTGGGTGGACTTGAAAAGGAGCCAGAACTCAAGCCAAAAGTAGCCAAAGTAGCCATGCTATTTATTTTTATCGCCAAATTTGTAGCCAAGTGGAACAGAAGCGGTATTATGAGCAGATTCTTTAGTATTGATAAATAAATAATACCATTTTGAATAAGTAAGAGCATAGAAAGCCACCGATAAGTTGGAAATAATTTAAGTGATCGAATTATGATAAATTCACGACGCGTGCATATACTTTATGTAGAAAATATGAGTTCTTGCCAGACACAAAGTTACAATAGAATATTCCAGCCAGCAAGTCAGAAGGAACATGTAAAGTTGAAACAGATTTTCGTTGAAGCTGCAGACCAAATTCTGGTTGTAGATGAACAGGCCAGCTAAATTTTGTTGCAGATGTCTGTTTTCCCAGGTTTACACGAGAACACGCACTGCGCATCATAATTATTCGTAAAACTTGCGCGTAGCATTACAATAGATGGCGGGAAGCTTGAACACCGAGCTGGCCACGTGTTCGTCACCATGCACGCAATTTCGCCGCTCCGTATTTGGAGACGCGCTAAGCGTCGCGTAAGGGTACCTCTATGCGCACCGGCCTACTGGTGGGTGGAGGACGACCGTAGGCATCCGCTGAAGCGAGAGAAAAGCTTAAAAACAATGTGTTTCGTCTGCAAAAATGAGAAAAAAGTGGCTACCTAATGCGCCAAATCAGCACTTTAAAAGTAGCCAGAAAATAGCCATGGCGCCAACTGCAAATTTTTGTCGCCAGACGGGGTCGAGAAGTAGCCAATTTGGCGCAAAGTAGCCACCAACGGCAACCCTGCCTCGGCCCGAGAATTACTCTTCCGGACCTCCGACCCCGGCATATCGCACCCACCCTCGGCTATGCGTATGGACCCGCTCCTAACATACACAGATATTCTGGAACACCAAAGACTTGAAAGACGGAAACTTCCGCCCCCGGGGCCAAACCTCAGCAAGGAATCTCAGGTAGCGTGGCGTCGCCTGCAGACCTTGTCCTACCCCAACCCATACATATTGTCCAAGATAGATCCCGACACATACGCATCACAGTGCAGGTTCTTTAATCGTCAACTATACGAAAACCAATAACGCCATCTAGTGATATTATTTCCAAGGACATATACACACAACGCCATCTAGTGAGCAATTCTTAAAGGGGTCGTGAAACGAAAATGAAGCTGCCCGGTTGTAATTTTCCCTGCTTCCGTAAGGATTGGTCATGCCGATTCCGAAGTATTTCGGCGTAATATCCAGTCTATAATTAATGACGCCCGTTTGAAATCGCAGTTTCCTTGGGCTCCTAAACGACAATGCGACCCTACCGGCCGCCATAGGCACCAACATGTGACGTCAGTGAAACGTCATGGTAAGAGAAGTTATAAACAGAGCGTTAGCTTTCTTTTGCTCCAAAATGATAGATTTATAAGAACCTGGGAAAGAAAAAATAACACAGCAATTTTTGCGCTCTGAGCTATTTATACTGTCGAAGTACAGCGAGTGATCTGCTTGGTTCCGCTTTCAAGTACATCCGGGCTCCGTCATGTGTCGCCTTCGCTCGCTCGGCGCAGCGTCCCAGTGTTTTAAAGACGATAGTCTTTCTTGGGATACTTCAACGCAAAAATTTTGGTCTGGCTGTCTGTCTGTCCGTGACCCGATTCAGCTACTCGGCCAAAGTTTCTGAACCACTTTCTGAACGCCCAGCCATCTTGAACTGGTGTTATCATGCATACCTGTGAACATATTCGATCAAAAAGCAAATACTGCGCATACCTGAGGCGCAACATTAATATGTAAGTGTCAGGTTGTGTGTTCTTCTATTAGAAAATACATAGGTACGCAATTCTAAAGACCCTAGTGTTTTTTAGGCTGCACTTGAAAATGCGACGCTGTGCTGCCGCTGGCAGTGGCCCTTGGTCACGGTGTAATGCCCTTGGTTCAGCACAAGCTCATGTTTTTCAATGGCGTCCATATCTCGCGCAGCGCCTCCTCTATTTTATCAACGCCAGCCAGATGCGGCCAATTCAACGTAGAGTAGGCGCTGTCTGAGGCAAGGCAAAACATAGTAGTACGGCCGGCACGAGACTATCGTCTTTCGACGACATTTGCAGCGAAGCAGGCAGATACGCGGCCAATTTTTTCTTACTGGTTGCATTAGGTTGTGTTTTACGGCGTGTTTTGGGTGGCTTAGTCCTCGCTGTGTCTACCATGTGCATCGGCAGACAGTGCCGCACAACTTAACAAAGTGGAAACAACGTTCGTGACTGCTTACGGCCCCGCAGTCGAACCGGTATGATGCTACGAACCTTGGTCAACTATGGCTCAGCAAACATCGCTGTGTCGCCATGTTTTGTCGACGACAGAGACTTTTCATTGGCTGACTTAAAGTGTGTCAGCTTTACAGTTGAGGGGAACGTGAGCGGGGAATCTAAACTGTGTTTTTATAGTTATTAAGTGAACCTAGACGATGAAATGAGTCGAGGTATAGCATTGAATGGACGGCCAGGAGTCTGAATACATACGTAGTTGAAAATATTCGGAAAACGTTTCACGACCCCTTTAAATCTAACTAGAAGTGGCTACTACAACATACTATTACAGAGGAGGGAACGACCCACACCCTAAGGAGCTTCGCCCCTAAAAAAGAATACATGGTTGATCCCTCCAGGTCATAGCAATCGGTATACCACGCAAGTAAAACTTGTCTATACAGAAGTAGTTGAATGTTTACTGTGTATTGATATAAGAGAGCTTGCGCAATGTGTGTTTGGCAGCTATAGCACTGTTTAACGTGGATGCACCCACGTTGACGCTTGGTGCACATCTCCTTACCGACGACTAACATCCATGATCAATGATTAAACCACCTTTGTGGTAGCTGCAGTAGTTAACGGCGAGAGCGTAATCGAACAAAGCGGTGTGACAGCCAGAAGAGCGTCGCGACATGTTAAAACACCACGGTAAAACTAAATGAAACGCGCGTCATGTTTACCCCCCTAGCCCGGCCGCGATCTTTGATCAGGGCGAGCGTAAGTGTTAAGGCCTGACCCCACGTACGCGTTGCAGCGTGTCGGCGCGTAGCTTTTTGACGCGGCGTCGCACCCTCTCCCAATTTAGAGAGAGGGCGCGCGGCCGCGCGCCCTCTCTCTAAATTGGGAGAGGGTGCGACGCGGCCGCACGCCCTCTCTCTAAATTGGGAGAGGGTGCGACGCCGCGTCAAAAAGCTACGCGCCGACACGCTGCAACGCGTACGTGGGGTCAGGCCGGCGTTACAGCCAGGCGAGGCAGGTGCGCGTACGTCGCAGAGCTATATTTCATATGGGTGGATGCTATGAGAGAGGCGGAGGCTTGGGCTAAAGTCGCCACCTCGCGTAGTATTAAGGAGCTGACAAAATTTCATTTCTCCCATTGGAAACGCGTCTAATGGAACGGACGCTTAGCGACGACGCAGTGCACGAGTTAATCGCGGATCGCGGAGGCCAAGGTCATGATGCATTGTTTCACTTTACTGCTCCCAGACGGCGGCACCATCCCGCCGATCCAGCGCGACCATACCAGAGCACTGGGAGAGGAAAGTCTGAGATATAAAAATTAAGGCGCGTTTGAAAGGCCGCCAGAGTATGTGACCGTGGCGCAGTGGATATTATGTGACCGGGCCGCAGTCACGAAATTGAGTCGCGCATGGGCCGGGGCACTGAAGGAGGTAGAAGCGATGGGGGGGGGGGGGGGTGCAGTATATATGGAGAATTATCCAGCCAACGCTGCCATTTGAAAGAAAACTTTCCCACATCTCATATGCAGGTCATTTCTAAAGGAGACTTTCATGCCAGGATTTTGACAACATGTTGATTCCTATCTCCAAACTGACAGAAATCTGGACGCAGATATTGAAATATAACTTCGTTACACGGTTATGTTTTAAACAATGTGAAACACACGGGATGCCTCGCGGAGGAAATGCTTTAAACCATTCAGCACTGTGTAGCTCACGAACATACTTATTAAGAAAATAATAAAATGTGGGGCGAAGAGAGTGAAATGCGTGCCGCGGGCCGCGTGTTTGAGACCCCTGCTGTAGACGGTCGATGATCTTTTTGTTGGTATTGGAATATTGTTCGTTTCTTTATATTAAAACATATATTACTCCATAAAAATGTACACATAGGCCTGCGTTATTAGTATGCATTAAAGCGGCGCTGCCTTCGCGTGACGTAATGATACCATGCTCGTCAGCGCGTCTTGAGCAACTTTTAAGCGTGCTCATGCAACCGTGCACGCAGTTTGCAGGTCGCTAAGATTTTTGAGAGACATGATTTTTCTACTTACACTTCGTCTCAGAAATTACGCGCACTGCTACTCGGCGCGGCCGTGCATGATGCGTAGTGACGTTTTCGCTGACTTGGCTTGGCTCGTGCATCGAGAGAGTACGACGCCGGGACAAGCCACCCATGACACAGGCGCAGGCAACCTTGGGCACAGGCGCACACAACGCGGTATAAATACATGAAAGGTGTACAATGCCGCATCATCTCATTGTAGCTGCCTGTTATTTTCAAAAATAGTTGAAAAGCTCAAAATAAATGTGGTTAAGCACAGTTACAGGAACTCCTGCGAAAGCAGAACGACGACAGCTTTCACAAATCGCGAGAAGGGCTGGCGGCATCGCTATCAATTCTCAGCGTTGCCGGAGGAAATGTAGATCTGTGTTTAGAGCCTTTCAGATCGAAAAATACTGCTTGTAAAATAACTACGTGCTTTTGGGATTAACTACTGCAGCTACGAACACTACGAAGGGAGAACTTTCTGTCGCGCCGTAAAAAAAATGGGTCGAGAAAAATCAGTTGTCGGTCCCTTTAAAGGACCCCTGACAGCAAAAGTTTTGTTTGCGACTTTTTTACAGTAATTGGTAGCTTTGCGTCTGGTAATGCCGAAATTGAATCGTAAATGCTCTAACGCATCGTATAATTAATGCTAGCGTCGTTAATCCAGGACGATTTTTCTTCAGTTCGAAACGCCCGCCTAAATACCATAAGAAACTAGCGCCCCACATCGGGGCAGCGCCTGAGACTACATGCGCTCAAGCTTCGGTGACGCTGAACGTGCCGTTCCCAAATAGGGTGTCCCGAGGGCGGTGAAGAATAAAGCGATGTGGGTGCGTTCAGCGTGTCCCCCCTCAGGAAAAAGAAAAGCATTCCTGGCGTAAGCAGCGAAAACCACCTTGAGAGCAGCCCGACAACAGAGCGAGAGGGGAGACGAACAATAGTCCTCGCCGGGTGCCAGTCGGGGTATTGTGCGCACCCCGAAAATGTTCTCCGATGCCGACAATACTTGCTTGACCTCTGCAACGTCACGAGGGGAGCCTCTGTCTACGTAAAACCACGGAAAATGTCGATTTTACCAGAATACTCGGATGAGCCCTCACCTTTTTAAAACCAAATTAAAATATCTTATAGGCAACGCTCGCCCCTAATAATCGGTGAGAAGTGCCCCCGCATGCAAGAGTCTCATACGACACAAGCACCTCGAGTTTCCAAATTTGGTGTCAGGGGTCCTTTAACTGGCCTTCCCCCAGCCCTAGCTAGGCCACCCTACCCTAGCCAACGCATTGGGCCAGCGAAGCGGCCGTGGCCGTATCACACAAGCTGGTTGCAGCAGGGTGTAAGCAAGTCACATATGCTTGCGCAGCAAAACATAGTTCAACATGCAATCGCCAAAAGGTTGCTGACGTTGAGACATTTGCGTTTGCTTGATAAGTACTACGCTGCAACGATTCGGGATATGTTTATTGTACTTAGCATTTAGGGCGTACGCCTTTAACTGCTGGATTAATAGCCGCCAGTAACTGGGGTTACAAGCCAATATGGCAGCACCCATGCAGAAGCGACCGCCCGCTTCGATCTGAACTCGCCCTTGCTGTTTGTCCACTGTCCTGACAGCAATGAATAAATGACGAAATCGGCTATCGCTTTGTGTCACCTCACGTTGGGGACCAAGCATCAGGTATGTTTTGTGTGGGTTATTGAGATCAGCTGTGTTTATTTAGCCACGCCTGCTAAGCCTTGTCTCCGAGAATTTGAGAATGAATCTTGGAAACACTGCAAAATTTTCAGAACGCAAATATGAACCGAACTAAAGCGTAGGTTTCGAACTTTCGTGTCACACTGCGCACGACGACGACGTGATAAATTCAAGGTAGATGGAAACCGCGCCACAGGTGCCATCATGTTGACTATTTTCCAGGCTGCCGTCTGCTCGCTTTTACTTGCCCAACGTGTGTGCGCAGACGACGCCGAGCAGACGACGGTACGCGCATGGAGCTCTAGCGCTGCCAAAGGCCATGGCAGGGGGAAGGCCACGGTGTGGTCAGGTGCGGTGGCGCCATCTAGTTTGCAGTGTACAAACCAGCTGCGTGTCGGGGAAGGAATCGCGTTAGCGCGTCACAGAGCGCCTTAGGAGAGTAAAACAACAGCCAGTCGTGACACAATATGCGAATTGCGTAACTAGTGGGTCGTTTAAAGCTTTCAAGCCATTGCAAAGGGCTCCGCCACAATTTGTCGTCATCAGCCACCGCATCAGCAAAGTGCACATAATGCCTTACAGATGTTTAGCAGGTACCTCGCTCCTCCACAGAATGAAGAATAATGGCGTAGTGAGTACTTCCCTACTTGACAAAAGTTATGCTGATTCATGACGTAGCGGGCACAGACAGAAAGAGAAATAAACAGAGCAAAAAATGAGATATAAAAACAGAAGAGGAAGGAAAAAAGAAAAATCAAGAGAAACAAGGATGGCCGCCCAGTGCCGCGCACTTCCTTCAGGTTTGGCACCAGCTGCACCACTAGTGCGAAGCTGCCTTAATTTTTGAAAACACTACTACTGCCATGAATTTCACCATCATACGTCCATTAATACAAGACAAACTGAAGGTCACAGCTGCTTTTTTTTTTTTAATTACGCGTTAAAATCGCGCACGCGAATGTCAGCGTCAAATCACTAATTTAGAGGTGCTTTTTTTTTTTTCGTATTTCCACATCGGCCCAACAAAAGCTTTCTGAAGCTTGGTGTGTTAAGTCTGTAGCCCCTTAGAAGACAATGTAATTCAGTTCTACCAGTTAACAGCTATATGTAGGGCCCGAAAAATGCCGTCAGAATTCATGACGTCACAGTGAATTGGTACGCGAACCTGAAGGCGGCGTCGCCACCTGCATTTTCTTTCAGCACGTTCTTTTTTTAATTTACCAAGCATCTTCCCGCAGCAATGAATTGTGCTTTTGGTATTATCAAGGGGTTAATTTATTAGTACAAGAAAAAACACATTTCCCTTATAAAATATTATACGTTTGTTCACATTTGTTTCACTGTTCAAACTGCAGCATCGTGAAAAGGATTGTTCTCAGTCATTGAGTGACATGTATTCATGTTTGCTTGTGCAGGCATGAAACTGGTAGTTGTTTACTGCCATATACAGACAGACCGATAAAACGTTTTTTTTGTTTGTCTGTTTAGGAAATACAGGTTTTTATGAAAATTTTATGACAGTCAGGCTAGCTCCTTATCGCTTTCGCGCACGAATTTCATATCGAGGTGGAAATACTTTGCCACAGCTAAAGTGAACCTGATCGATGCAGCTAATTAACAAGAACTTGTCAATCAACTTTCGAATTATTGACTTGAAAGAAGTTGTTTATATTGGAATGTAGTAGTGCATGACAATTTATGGCATACCCATTTTTTTTTTAGAAATCTCTGAAGCCGTATGCGATTTGAGATATTCAACCCTGAATTTTAATGGCGATATTGAAACTGACTGCGCCTGGTGTGCAGGAAACGAAGCCTCTGTTACATCAGACCGGAACTACCCATAGTGACAAAATTTTAATCAAGGCACGCCGAAGCAGGACCTAGTCAGGAAAATGGGCAAGCATTCTGAAATACACAACTAAACAGTTTATTCTTTGCGTGTGATGTGTGGTGCTTATCCGTTTCTTTCTTCAACTATAAACAGGCGCAAAAAAATTATTTCACCTGTCTGCAAGAAGCACCACCACAGTGGCTGCCCCCGAGGTTTATGCTGTACAGAGAAAGACAAGGCCAATATTGTGGTTTTCATGCGCACAGCTCGAAAGAAACAGATGAGCACCAAGCACCAGTACATGCAAAGGTAAGGCGATCCGGTGACGCAAGTGGGATCACCTGCTACTATTCACGAAAAACTACAGCTGCAATGCACCTTCGTTCAAATTTCGTCACTTCCTTGTCCCGGGAACTTCCGGTGTGACGTAACAGATTGGTCATGTTTCCAGCTCGCTGTGAGCGATCAGTTTCGATATCGCCATTGAAATTAGATCATGAATACCTCGTATTACTTGCAACTTTTGTGATTTCTAAATAATATAGGTCATCCCACATAAACATAGGACATCCAACATAGGGACATGATGGATTGTGGATGTGCAACTAAACAATGATACACAGTAGACTATCAGTAAACGGAAATCTGTTAAACGGAATTGCTGCTTAAATGGAACTGTCTCTGATATGATTGGTTTAGTACTTCTATTCTGCACCACTGTTCATCTATCAGTAAGCAAAACTCCTGTTAAATGAAACATATTTTTCTCGTCCCTTCATTCCATTTATTGAGAGTCTACTGTAGAAAGAAACAGACACACAAACACAGTAGACACACAAACACAGTAGCATTTGTTTCTTTCTATGTTCTTGTTCAGTCGCGCTACCACCGTCTATCATGAATCTTAACCAACTAGCCCATCAACGTGCTTTAGCCAATGGGTCAGCTGGCATAGTACAGTGAACGAAATATTTCATGCAAGTGTCACAGCAACAAGAGCAACACACAGCAGGTGGCATCTTAAAACTTCGATTTGTTTTAATGGATCTGTACAATGACTTGGCTAAAAGAGACAGTGGGGCGCAGTACACAAACATACATAAGTTACTGCACAACACAAGCCACACATGACACACGTTGGCAGTCAGCATCACAATTTGCTTGTTAACCCACCTGCTCCCACTACCTCACAAATGGCAAGCATTGCGCAGAAACAAACGCTGCACATCACACCAATGAGCATTTTTAAACAAGGAAAGAATTGGAAGAAATGTACAGAAATGTACATCTAATTACAGCGACATGAAGCTTAGCACCAGCTGGTGATCTCAAATAAAAGTGCACACTGCCTAATACCAAAATGTTGAATGTTTCAAAGGAATGCACTTCATACACTAGCATGCTTTCAAAAATATGGGAAAAAAAATTTGCAACTGGCTTGTACACACATAAAAGGCACGTAAAGGACATTTCAATGGATTGCCATGAAATGTCAAAGGAATAATGCTAAGGTATTCAGCTTTTAAGGTAAAACACAGACATTGGGAACACATTTTTTCCCCCACATTAATGGCTGTATAAGAAAGAGGAGTCAATCAATTACGCAAACTAAAATTTCTTTTATGTCTGTTGCCAAAGCAATAAAACAAAGGGGTGTTTTTATATTTTCACGCAATGGATAGCAGTTTTTGGTGGTAGCAGTTCTTAAAAAAAATCTTTCGCAATTAGTGCCATAAAGAAATATCAGCTTTGCAGAAGTAAAAGATGACATGTTGCTATGTACAAAAGTGATAATTAGTGTGCAATACTGGATCTGAAAGCTTAGAAATTCTGAATACGTACAAATAGTTTGCCTGAAGCAAGCAGTAAGGATGAACTTTGTATAAATAATGGAGGGTTAAAGGGCATTGAAAAGCCCAGCCAATGGCGAAGCATTGTGTCTTAAGCTGCGACCTAGCTTACCAGCCTTTCTTTTCATATCTGTTCCTTTACATCACACACATGCAGGTGTCCTTAACAGAAATAGAATACGAACTATACACACAAATCTGCATACATTATAAGTCATCTTGCTCTCAATTGACTAGCGAAAAAAAATTGAAGCAATTGTCGATACTGAAGCTGCAGCAATAAAAAACTCTAACCACGAAACAACTAATGAAAGGTAAGCCTTAGAGATAAAGGCGCAACATAACAATGCACGTTACATGACGCATCTACGTTGCCTTGGCCATTAGAGAACAAACGACCTTCACAACACATGTTGACCGGGGCTGTAAAAGAAAACACTGCATAATACAATCTTCAACAACTAAGCAGATAATGTACAAAGTGAGATTAGGTAACGGTGTGGAAATGATAAGATTACCGGGCGGAAAAGAGTCTTTGCAAACGAGAAAGCGACGCCTCAAGCTATCGCATCACGCACATGTTGCCAGATGTAGACCAAGCTCCGAGACGAAGCCGTCAGCTACAACATTCAAGACGTATTCTACATTATTTAACATGGTAAACTACGGCACGTAACATCTACAAACAGTAAACAGGTCAACTGTGCCAACAATGCATTTGGCACTGCTAGATAAAGTGTGCTAAGTGTTCGGCCTATACGACACAAGCTTTTTTTGCTTCATCATCATCGCGACAACGGCAGGTACAAGCACATTTTGCACAAGACACCAGGTGAAAAAAAAAAACGAAGTTCCCTTCGTCCGACACAAAACGGTCAAAACTCTTCCGTTCCAGCGCCACTTAAGTATGTCGGTATTATTTACAGATTGTTCCTAGTATTTGTCTGTACAACCGATGCCAACAATGGCATTTGAAGAACCTGCCCATACATTTCACATCGACTAAGATTAAAAAAAAAAAGAAGAAAACCTCTCCAAGATGCAGCTATATTACCGCTGTTCTCTCCACAAACTTCGTAAAAAAAGGCACTTTGTTGACCTAGTCTTCACCTTGCGGGATGCACAACACCTCTGTGCATCACGCAATGCCTATTACATAAGCCACAACAACCTGCAGTTAGATTACACAGAAAAAAAAAAAAGACAGCTATGTCTTCTATTATTTACATAATTCCTATAAACAAGTAGTAGAACGGTGGTGGTACTGCAGAAGTCCACACCTTACTCCACATTCTTGCAACATGTGTGAAGAATTTGGAACTAGTGCACACAAGGAAGGAAAGATGCTCAACGTTTTCACAATGACAAGATGAGAATGCAGGGTGGACATGAACGTGGGATGAGTCATTAAAATTCTAAGAGGTGGCAATGAAGAGGCTTTGATCAGAGGAAAAAAAAAGAAATAAAAGAAAACAAGAAGCGATGCTTAAATGGGTCTAGACATTGCTGGAGCCCGGTGAGCCGCTGATGAAGTTGAATACTTCCAGGGACATCCTCTTCATGGCTACTGACGACCGATGATCAGTGACCAACTGTCAAAAATGGTCAACAAAGGAACAGGTTTAATTTATTACAATTAGTTTATTTGAAGAAACTTTGCAATGAAGAGCAAACATGCCCTATTGCTTCCTAGCAGCACATTCCTGCATTTGCCCCTTAAAATTTGCAGTATTTATCTCTAAAAGCACAAACAAGCCATCAAGGATGCATACATCTAATATGAACAATAAAATATAAGGAAGAAATCTGAGGCCTCGAAATAAGCGGAACCAATTGCACACACATGCATCTGAAATGCAGTGTTTAACTTCAAAGCAATTGAATTAGAGGTTCCGTATTACATATTGTCTAGATGTAATATTACATATTACATCTAGGATATTACAATTTATCTTCTAAATTTGCTTGGTTTTACATCTACTCAGTGCAATGGATATTTAGTATCCAATAGTAGATCAGCACATTTTCCCACAGTACATTACTCCATGTGAAGTTGATTGAAGAAGATACAAAGCACAGAAAACACAAAATAGCAATAGAAAAGTATACAGGACTACAAAAGACACTGAAAACTTGAGTGAAACTTTCAAAATTGCATGGTTTCTTTGTTTTGCTTTTTTTCCTGTGACATTGTTGTCTCCTTCTGTCACGCCCAAACTCGGGTCGTTCGGATAAAATTAAATGATAAATTAACAAAAAGCAAGCAAGGCAAAAATAAAATAAAATTCTCTATTTCTCAAGATAAAAAAAAAACTGAAATCAAGAGTACAAATTTTAATTTTAAAATATCTGAAGCAAATGAGCAACAAAAAGGTAGTGGAACCTTGATATAACGAAGCCAGTAAAATTCCCAATTTACTTCGTCATACCGAAACTTTGATAAATTGAAATTTGGCCTTCTATGCACAGTACAGTCACCAAAGGATTCTTTTTTGCAGAATAAGACCCGGAAGAATGTTCGAATAATACTGCAGTACGAGAAACAAAAATGTCAATAGTGCCCCAAAAGATTTCAGTCACACAAAAAAAAAAGTGCAATGGCAACAACATGGAATGTTATATGAAGAAAGGCTAGCAGCTAACTCAATTTGTATCCGACCTGACGTAACTCAACAAAATGCTGGCGTAAGGAAATGCAGGCACTGCAGTGAACAAAGCAACTGTCGTGCTGTCTATTGCTTCAATGCAAACACAAGGCACACAATGGTGCAGGCAGTTGGCTGATCCCAGTCCCAATAGTGTGTGTGTATTCGCGCCTGGCTGGTCAAAGTGCGTAGTTCCTGCCGGAGCCACACAGCCCCGCTCCCCCCACCACCACAACTACCACGACCACCAAGGGACCTTTTGTGTGATGAAAGATGGCTGGTGCGTTACCACTCCATATGAGCCACAATTGTCGGCTGCCCTTGCAAGCTTTCACTTGCACACAGAACATGTGAAGTGCAGGGTGTAGTTATTACAACTTAGAATTAATGCAGAGTCTCACAGCGATGGCAAAAGTGGGCCTGGAGTGTTTGTATAATTTATAGCACAATAAAAAAGAATTATGATGAACGTGAGATGTGGCAACCACGACAATTGGTTCCGTGCCATAGGTCAGCAAACTCACTCATGAGTCGACTCAGACTCGGATAGAGCCGAGAGTCTGAGCGAGTCCAGGTGAGTAATAGTTTGGCGAGTTTTAGTCCTAATGAGTCCAGTTGAGGAAAATTTTAGTGAGTCCGAGTCCGGTTGAGGCAAATATTAATGAGTCTGAGTCCGAGTGAGCCCTGAGCACAATATATATTTCATGAGCGAGTCTGAGTGAGCTCCACATTGCCGACCTATGGTCCTATCTACTCATCTATGAGCATCACTATCAGTCTTATATCGGCTTACGTTTATACTAAAACCTATTCACACATGCCTCAACGCACTAGCGTTTATGCGCCATGTCAATGTTTATTAATCAGAGGCATGAGTTGGGGGGGGGGGGGGGCATGACCTTCCCGCGCAAGCTCTTTCATGGGACGTTCTTGATAGAAAATATCTCGTGTGAGTCGCACATTTCATAAATACTTCCTTACTGGATTGCAACGACTGATAACTCGTATTTGAAGGTACAAGATCAAAAGGCCTATCGTAGAGCACCGATTATATGAGATATTGGCGCTAAAGAGCATCTACACCACGATCGGAAAAGTTAATTTTATGCCAGCAGACTCACGAGTCGACTCACTCAGGCTCACTCAGACCCAGATCGAGTCTGAGTGAGTCTGGCTGAGCAGTATGTTGGTGAGCTTGAATCCACGTGAGTCCGGTTGAGATAAAGTTTAGCGAGTCTGGTTAAGCAAAATTGCGGAGAGTCTGAGCCTGAGTGAGCTCTTAGAGCAAAATATATTTCTTCTGAGTTCTGAGTCTGAGTAAGTTCCAATATTTTTGCCGATCTATGTGCACCAGTGAAGTCCTCTTTACAGCAGGCGTACATCAGTAATAAAGCCGAAAGGAATGCAGGTCAATGCACTGGTGTAATATAGGGCGACGCTATCCCACCTATTCTGCCATTGCGACTTGTAGTCAAAACCTCGAGAGTTGCTCAGAGTGGCCCGACGGCGGTGCCATCTTGTTCACTAAATCAACTCACTTGCTCCCCACTAGCTCTGATAAACTCGCAACGTCGCAACTTTTCTGTGCTCGAAATGACACTACGTCGAAGCGTACAACACTCACCTTCTCTTTCATTATTTCAGAGAGCTGGCTGGCCATGTCAACTAGGTTTTTCTTAAGGGCACTGTGGTATTCGCATTGTTCAGGCGGGATCAGCTTGCCATTGAGGTCCAACGCCTGCTGGCAAATGTTGAGGAATTGCCTAAAAACGCAAAGACAAAAAACACCATGTAGAACACTAACTCACTGCAGGGGGGGAACATTGCAACTAGTTGCCAAAAATGCAGTGAAGGCACTGTGAGATGTATGAAAGAGAAAAATGTGCCAATGGTGCAATTAACGATCCTTCACACCATGAAATGCACCATAAGGAAATGTGCAACACAAGATGTGCTACCAAGAAACATGCCATTAAGAAACATACCATTAAGAAAAGATCTACGAGGATGTGTACGCCAAGAAATCCACCACATAAAAGTATTATTCCATCACAAAACGAACAATCAAGGGTACACCATCAAAAATATATTGATGCCATCAAGAACATGACATGTTCATTGTGGCTTTGGCACGCCTGATGAATGTACTGTAATGTTGAAAGAACGAATTAAAAGAATTCTTCTTCTTGGTATAGTGTTAGTAGAGCATCAGACACCTTATACGAAGGTTGTAGGTTCAGTCACTACTGGCGGCGAAGTTGTTTTTCATCCGCTTTAATTCCTTGCCATTTATGTAATAATTACTACACTACAGTCAAAGACTACAAATAGTGTCCTCTATACTTTCCTTGGCTTCATTGTCTATTGCTTTCGTATGCGGCAAGAATGAAACACTTATGTGACACTTGCCTAAATTTCTCCCTTAGTTCATTGACCTCTTCCTCTGGGTATAGGTGCGCTTTGCTCTCGTCCAAGAAGGCATTCGCATAGGCAAGAGGGCCAGCATTCACCTGTGGATCGGAGGAATTGACAACCATTGGTGAAATGAGGACAGGCACGCACAGACATCACAGGCATCACCGACTGAAAATGTGTATCAGACACGAAAGTGCTATATAAAGGGCCTTTTATGAGAATACAAACACAAACAATGCATTGCTATAACGCTACAATGACCATGACTGTGTTCACCTGTGAACCCTTAAGTTTCTCTAAATTCTGCAGGCACAACACTGAGAGGGGAATGTGGAGAATGTGGGAGTATGTATTTCTTTTGAATGTTTGCCCCAAGCCCATGTGTGCTGTATGACGCTTTAGCTGCAGCTCACAAGAGCAAACTTAAAAAAGCATAAACTTATGATCAACACAATGTTTATACATAGCAGCAATGCAGTGAGTGACATTGTTTTCACTAGGCTTGCGCGAATAGTGCACTTTAGGTTCGAAGCGAATTCGAATAGTATATACCACATATTATAAAGAAAAATGGGCATATCTGTCATGACCTAACTAACCTGCACAATATTTTTTTAAAAACTGAAACAAGGCCTGTGCAAATGCCATTTTTTTTGCTTCAAAAGAAGTGGAAACAACTTTGAATAGTAGCAGAATTTGACTTTCAATAGAATGCAAGTGATAACCTGTAAAATATGTTACGTTTTAAAATTTACTATAGTTAGAGCATATAAACCGGCATAACAAGCTATTAAACTTAAAAAAACGAATCGATGTGAGGGTAATATCTCCATTTAACTGTGAAGTGGGGCTTCGCGGCTGCGGATTTCCCCTGGATACGTGTTTTTACGACTTAGCACCACTACACTGCAGCGAAACCACCTTTACAGGGAGTTGCATGCAGACTGATATACACCTGAATAGGTGCTTTCACGGCTTAGCACCCCTCCCCTGCAGTGAAACCACCTTTACAGGGGGTTACATGCGGACTAATATGCATCTATTCGTTCGTTTCGAATACTTCGAAATTTTCGATAATTTAAATTCGAATCGAAGCGGATTCGAATAGTGCAATATTCGTTCGAATATTCAAAGCATTCGAATATTCGCACAAGCCCAGTTTTCACCAATTTTTGCCTGCTTTCACGAACAGCTCCATTAGAGTTAACAAAGCACATCATTCACCCCACAGTGAGCATTTTAATGCCAAACTGATCTTTGAACAGGAGAAGCACTGGCATTCAAGCATGCTGCTTTATTCCTTTCTGTGTTAGCTGCAATGCAACCAATTTCAACCAATTTCCAGAGCTGCACGTAAACAGCAATAATTCAGCTCTATGCAAGCTTTTGCTGGATACGAAATGAATGGACACATACTAAAATTAAAGAATGTTGGTTGGCTGCCTATGCTTTGACAGTAAGGGTATAGTGCTTGATAAGGCTCTCTTTAATAATTATTAAGACCCGTATTCACAACCCAACCCTATCCTTATCTCTCATTTTCCTCATCATTCTTGTGCCCTTTATGCACGTTAAGTGCATAAAAACGGTAAACAGGCCAAAAGATAACCGAGGTTGGTTTGTGAATGTTGCCTTCATATCTGTTTATGAAGCACATTAAGGGCACAAGAACCTAAGGAATGTGAGAGATGAGGATAAGGTTGGTTTGTGAATACAGGCCTAAGCCCTTCTTGTCTCTCCAAAGCAAACGAACAGTCAATGCTCGGAAAAGGAACATCATAAGTTCATGACTGGCTGCTCAACACAGACACGGACAAGACAGGAAGAGACACCACAAGCATAAGACATTGCATTGCGCTCATGGTGTCTGTTTTTCTTGTCTGTGTTGCACGGCCATTCATGAATCAGTACCAACTTCTCCAACTATCAGTTCTTTTGTTTCATAAGCTCGTTAGATGCCGTGTGCTGGTGCTGCACACACACACACATCAGGGAGTGGGCATATGGATATCCAGACATACCACTCTATATTCACGTATGAATGCTGCAATAATAATCTTGCAAGCTGCAGACTATGTGCCTGACCTGGACACCAATGCTGCCCTGTAGCTTGAGTTGGAGCTTCTTCAGGTCGGGTATCTTGCGATGGACCACCTCGTCCAACTCGGCGACACGTGTCTGCATCTCGTCGATGGCCACCTCGATCGGATTGAGGTCCTTTGTCCTACGGCTTGTCACCAGGATCCGTTTCTTTACGTACGGGAAGCAGTAGCTGGCTGCAGTGGAAACGTCACAAGCTATCAATGCTACATTGCTAATTAAGTTGGAAGCTAATTAAGTTAGAAGTTGAATGCTAATTAAGTTGGAAGTGCAGACACCCAGACAATTATGACATGAACGTGCAATGTGCACTTCCACAGGCATCCACATTTTTATTTATTTCAGAAACACTTCACAGGCCCTGCTGAGCATTGTTAAGTAAGGGGGGGCATTGTAACAATGAGCAAAGGAGAACAATGGAAACAACAACAGAAAACTGTACAGTGGCTAAACAAAAATAACTCACAGAGTGCATGTGCATAACACCAAACAATAATTTATCACATATATAAGCGAAATTCAGAGTGCTCTCTGCCCAATGCATACAATTTTTAAAATACCAAGAATACAACTACTGAGCATTTGTGCAAATATTATGTGGTACTGCATGACCTTGCATTGCGAAAAAAAGGTTTTGGAGAACGCCGACGGAGCTCTTGTTCAGTTGTACTGTACGTTATATAAACTGCATACAGGATGTTTTGGCTAACCCTATTGCTTATTTTCTTCAACCAATTGGGTGTAACTATAGTTAGTTTTTTGAAGGACAGGCTGCAAGAGGTGATGCATTTTCTAGCATCATCATTGGCATGAACTACATATAGCGGCATGCCTGCACTCATAAAATGCGGCAGCTACATGGATGTGCATGTTTCAACAGGCAAACCCGCGCACTCTGCATTTGATTCCTCATCTAGATGCCAGGTTGTGCAGCCTGTACTGGCAGCAACACAAAAGTTATTGCTTACTTTCCAGAAATTCATCCGTTACTTCTATGCAACAGTAATTGGTAACTAACGAGTCACATTTTCTACTGGAGAAATTGTACTTTTTCTTCTTCTTTTTTAGTAACATATGCAAGTATGCCTCAAGCTCAGCAATACAATGTGGTGCCCACACAGCTACTGTGGCAGGTGTCAAATTAATGCCTGAATTAAGTTGTGGTTATGAAGGATGCCGTAGTAGGAGACTCCAGATTCGTTTTGGTGACACTGGCTGTTTCTTGCGCTTTGCCCCTGTTAAACGCAGTTGCCGTGGCTGGAAACTGAGCCTGCATCCTCAAGGTTAGTTGTAACAGGTGCGACATCGGAATTTCGGTTAAAGCTGAAGAAAAACAAGGGTCCGTTAGGACACACGAGAGTTCACCATAACAACCTGATTCCCTCTGTGCACACTTCTTCCTTGACAACTGTCGGATTAACTACTGTCGGATTAACTGACAACTGTCGGATGAACCCCTCAAAGGGCGTAAACAGCTTCGGAGTGGGCCATACATTCAAAGGGAACAACATTTATCGTCTTGTTCTCTATATAATTTCTTCTGAATTCTAATACCTTTTAATTAACGTCCGAAATCACGAGTTTTATACTCCTCTTTCTTGATTTACTTGCTGCTATGATTTTGATTGTTAAACTACTTTGTTATAGACATTTGTACTTGAACACCCCTCACCCCCCCCTACTCCCCCGACACATTGTCACTTTTGGGGCCTGTAACATATACATAAACAAATAAACAAAATAAGTTGCAGGCAGGCAAGCAAATTGACTCACTGGTGAGGATGGTGCGTCGCTTGCACTGCTCGTCTGGGGCACCCCGTGCCTTGGAGCCGTCCAGAGTGAAGGGCGTCTCGTACATGAACTCCGAGATGATGTTGTGCCGCTCGAATTCTGTCTGACGCTGCAAGAGCTCCATTTCGCTGAAGTAAGGCACCACATGTGTCACCTGAATGTACGCATACTTGGGGTCCAGGTCACTCGGGTTCACCTGTGTGCAGTGAAGCATAGTAAACAAGCTGTTGTCAATGCATTTAACAGGGCGTTCATCGGGAAGCAGTTAAAAAGTGAACAGCACAACCTATCATATCATATCTATCGAACGACCATAAAAATATGGTTACCTAGTGCACAAGAAGCAAGCAGTACAAAAGAAACCAACAAGGAAGAGTGTTAAATAATAGAGCTGCACGAATCACAAAATTCTGGGTGCGAAGCGAATTCGAACATTAAAGTTTGAGTGCGAATCGAATCAAAATTACAGAAAAGAACTTGCATAGGATCCCTAAGCCTACTCTTATAAAATAGGAACATGAAAGCGTTTCTTTTGGCTATGTTGGTGAAGCACTGGAGGGGTGATGTTCCCTAGTTGTCTTATCAAGGACGAGGCAATGCAGAGGGCGAATTGCATTTATTTACATGATTTGGTGCAACCAACACGGTGTCGACAACACTTTACAAGTGAAAGGAAAAGACTATTCCCTCAACCTCTCTTCCTCCAACTTCTAAAGGAGGCCCAACAGATGTGGCGGACAAGGGTGCACCCCCTTCAAGTCCTGAGTTCCTTATCCAAAGTTCATATCTATAGTTTCTAGGAGATGATACCAGATAAACCAACAAGGTGGTAGACAAGGCAGAGGTGGGGGCTTTGATTAATGCCGTTTCCGACCTGGCATTTGGGCAGAAAGTGGGCAGAAAGTAAGAAAAATCGAATGCCGAAGATTTTCAGCGTCCGAAATTTCACACGTTCTTACACATTGACGTCTACGCGGCAGATTAGGAACTCCGGATCCGAAGAGCGTGCCCTTGTCTACCACATCTGTTGGGCCTCCACAGAAGTTGGAGGAGGAGAGGCTGAGCAAACAGTGTCTTTTCCTTTCACGTGTGAAGTGTTGTCAACACAACATTGGTTGCACAAAATCATGTAAATCAATACAATTTGGCATCTGCATTGCCTCATTCTTGATAAGACAACCAGGGAACACCCCCCCTCTAACGCTTCACCAACCTCATAAGAATATCTCATAAGCATATGCTTAGGCATCCTCTGCAACCCTTTTTTTCTTTGTAATTTTGCTTCAAAGTATTTGAAAAATATTTGAAAAGCATTGGATTGAATTCGAATGCAAGCTTAAATATTTGAATTTGCTTCGTACCCAAAATTTTGCTATTTGCACAGCTCTAGCAATAACCCACAACAGGCACTCAGAATACACCGCAGCTTTCACAGTTTCCCCGTGTTTCTTTTAGTGAATACAAATATTTCATCAAATCTCCGCCTTTGAGTACGATATACGCTGTAGACCAAAAACACACAGATGTTGACAGTAAAGATGGGACACGGTGATAACTAACAACTGAGAGTTTTATTGTAGCGTGTCCCGTCTTTCCTGCTGACGCCCGAGTTTCTTGCGCTATCATGTACATGTTGTCGTGCCAATGAACCCATCAGTCTGTCTTTTTGACCTGTCAGTCCAAAGTGGCCAGTCAAAAGTCACTGCTCTGTAAGTTAACTGCCAACCTTAAAAGAATGAGAAGCTAGCAATGGTGTCAAACCTGATTGGAGTCCATGATCATCTTGACAGATTCCTTGCCGAATTTCTCACAAAACATGCGATGCAGGCGCTCAGAGATCTCGGGTAGTGATGTCACCTTGGGCTCTTTGTATATGTACTCCTTCTCGGATTCATCCCCAAAGTAGGCCTGCAAATAATAATACAAAATCAGGTGTTTTTATTCACGGAATGCATTCAACAATGAGACAGCAATCTGTCTGTTTGATGGAGATTGCCAAAACTTAGATAAAATTATGTAAGGAGTGACACCTAAACATCTCCACTCTGAGCTACATGAAGATAACGTGACAAGCAATTTCATTATTTTTGATGTTGGCTGAGTGTATTAGCGTGTGTTTACCTGACTTCAATGTTTGGTTCTTGCACAATATACTTGAGCGTTCACACACAACTGAATCATAGCATGGCTTGTTGCTTGTTTATTATTACAACGCATACAAAACACAGTCAGTGCATTCTTGAACCGTCACAATCTTTGCTGCTTGGTAGAACCAACTATGACACTGTAAAGTTGTTAACCATGCACGGGAAGTACAATGTAATTTGATGACCGCCAGTACTTGCAACTACTGTTGCCATTGATATGTTGCCCTGATTTCAGAGCACACGTCCACTAACTATATTTTCGTCCATTACTGCTATCTATATTCCTCTCTGGGCACATTAACTTCCACGTGACAATAAGAAAGGGTGCAGCAATGACAAACATGGTGAAGAAATAAACGTGCCTGTCCGAAAAAGACGACCCGGTAGTAAGTGCCCAGGAGGCGCTTCCCCGTAGAGTTGACCTCGAGGATCTTGTTGTAGCCCTGGTGGAGGGTCTTGTAGCAGCGTGCGAGGGCAGCGTAGTTGCGCCGGCGCTCGTAGATGGGCACCAAGAGTCGATAGATGTCAGCCATCGCCTCGTAGCGCTCGGCCAGTTGGAGCATCTCGACGCACTGCTCCAGCCGTTCGACCAGGGACTCCTCAGTCTGCTGGAAGTCCTGCTGCTGCTGGCCAGCCGCGGCGGCAGCATCCTCTCGAATGTGCGACTCGTCGCGCACCACGTTGGGCGACGTGTTCTTGAAGGCCAGGCAGCCTCCGGGGAACACCTCTGCAACAGTCACAGAGTGTTTCAGGAAGACCCTGTAGGTCCATGGCCTACACATACTGTACTTTCTCTCATCTAACGTGCACGAAATATACAGAAAACTTCGAGTTAAAGTCGGGGTGCGCAATATATGTGAATTTTGGTGCCTAGGTTGGCTTCACGGCATCGTTTTACAGTTTTTCAATGAAGGCGGTTTCCACAGCAATATGCAGGGATCTTTTTCATTTTTTTTTTCCATGTTTTGTAGTTGGGTGTGATGAGGTTTGTATGCAGAGGTGGGTTATGCACAAGAATATACAGTATTTAAATTTTGCACTGTACTACTCAGACACACACAAAAGCGACACAAGAAGAAGCACAAGTGAACAGGACATTTTTGCGTGTGTCTCAGTAGGGTGCTGAAAAATCCAACAGCATGTACAACCAATTAGCCCCTACCTTGGCTCTTCTAGCCTGCACATACATTACAAAGGAGGAGTACATTATTGGCACCAAGCTAAAAACGTATTAAACTAAAAATGTATTAAAAATAAAATTGGAAGTGTGTCGAAGACATTACCTCCCTTGGCCCCATCCACCCATGTTCTTTAAAAACAGTGTAAAATTCCTGACCAAAAATACGGGCCGATATTGAAGGCAGTGCCCTGCACTACAGCTTACCTTTGTGCCTGAGGTACTCAGCCTCCAAAGCAGCAACATGAATGTAGCATTGCGCAGCCTGCAATTAAAAAAAAGCATGTGGCCAGTCAACATACCGTATTTACTCGCGTAATGAACGCACTCGCATAATAAACGCACCCCCCAACTTCAGTAGTCCAAAATTTGGATTTCTTTTTCTCCCGCGTAATAAACACACTCCCTACATTCATCCGCTGCAGTCCCGCGAACCGAAAAGTGGCACCTCCTTGCCCATTGTCTTTTCCGTTTTTTATTACGCCGACCCCCCTCGGTTTGCCCCCCCCCCCCTTCGCCCGCTGCCACGCGCAGTTCTTTGTTTTTCTTTCTATCTGTACGCGGTACGTCTCCTGTCTTTTTGAATTAACCGTGCGCCACAGCGCGAGATTCTCGAACGGTGCGAGTGTAGAGACATCGCGGCTCACAAGCACACCGCAAGCGAAGGTCACAAAACTGCCCACGTCAACCAACAGTCGCTTACTGACCGCGTCAACCAACGGTCGCTTCCTGCAAATACGAAACTTTGAAGCCTAACCACATGCATGCAATTTTTCGAGCGAGGCGACAGGATTTTCTGTCGCAAAGGGCCATCCGTCGCCGTCGCAGGCATGTCTCAGTTTTCTGGAAAACCAGAAAAATTCGCTTGTCGCCCAGAAAAGAGCGTGACGATTCCCGTAACATGGTGGCACCCCTGATCAGCGCTTCGGTTGCAATTTGCTCTTCATTCTTGTTATCCGCACGTACTTTAAGGAACGCAAGATATAGGCTACCTTTTTACAGTCATATCTCACGCGGCGAGCGAAACAGCGGCCATATTTTGTCGTTAATCTTGTAATCGACGGTTTGTTTTGATGCTTCGGTGGTAGCTTGCTGCAATGGTGGTAGCTTGCTACAATGTCAACGTCGTCATCGTGCGAGTTTGCCACCGGAGTTTGCGAAGTGCGTCGGTGCGTCGTAGCGTACGTTTCCGGCCGCCGCTCGAGATCACCGCAGATACCACTGTCGCGGTTAAATAAAAGATTGCGAAAAAGAAAGCCGCGAAACGCTTTTTTGGAGTGCGCAGGGGACAGCTTGCAGAAGATAGCACCATCAACCACCGAATATGAGTGAAGTGCAATAAAGAAGCTGTTTCCAAACAGTGTACGCGTATGTTAATTGCGAAAGGTTAAGCTACCCAACTATTTTTTTCTTGCATTTTTTGCTCATCCCGAAAAAAAGTTTTCGTAAAATTTACCCCGCATAATAAACGCACCCCCCCAACTTTGCATCAATTTTTCAGGGAAAAAAAGTTCGTTCATTACGCGAGTATATACGGTAACAGGATGACACATTATAGGAAAGAAAAGCCACTACCCATCCCACTACAGCAGTTTGGTGAGTACTATGCATTCAATAAATCTAACTGAGAATGCCCACAGATATTGTGTCTGCTTCTTGTTGCACAAGAGTTAGAACAGCTGACCTGCAACCCTAGTAGCACGAATTATTGCTGCAATGTTGCTGCAATGTTGTGAATGTTGTTGAATGTCGCGCAACATTTCGCAACGTTGTGGCAATGTTGCCAGATGTTGCTCAACATTCAACAACATTGAGCAATGTTGCACCAGTAATGTTGAGCTAATGTTGCATTTGGATGTTGTAGCAACGTAGGCAAATGTTGACAGATGTTGGCCCATGTTCGGCTACCAGGCTGAAACATAGCCGCTGTAACTACAAATATTTCCTGCAAAACTGGTCTTATTTCCGAGGCATGCTCAAATTTAAACATTGGTCAGCTGCTTGCCCATATTAAATATGTCACTGCTGCACTGCTGGCCACACTGAGCGCACGCGTACATGTGCAACCCGCATCGTCAAAATAAATATCTCTGATATATACCTCGGGCTAAATGTGTACTTGCATAAATTATTCTACTTGAGCGTTGCTTCTAACGCTGCGGTGCCGCAGGGGCAAGCGGTATATATAAGTGAAACAGAAACGAAAGGAGGAGCCTTTGCTGATCAGCAGCAGTCCTACGGTTACTGACATCGTCAATGGCCGCGCGTAAAGTTTTTGTGGTTCTTCCACAGATAGATGTGCGCGCTGTTTTCAATCTTCGCGGCGCTCAGCTGAAGAGTTCACATGCTGGCTTAGAAAAAGAATGGTAAGGTTTTTGCGGATCATTCAGTTGTCCGGTTAGCGGCCACTTGCAGAATATTCCGTGGTTTGCTGTTGTCGCTGTGTCTCTTCTCTTGCTATTTAAAGTTCGCCGGCGAACATTGCTCAGGTTATGTGTGCACTGAGTCACTGAGTGAAGTAGGCGGCAGAAAAAAGTGTTGAAGAGCAACTAAGGCTGTCCATTCGGAGCTCGCTAGCTGTTTCAAGTGAAGTGACGACTGTTGCAGCGACGATCACTCGGCGAACGAGTCAGCAGAGCAAGGGGTTATAGTTCCGTTTTCTGACCCATCTGCTCGGCTCCCCAGTCGCATGGCGCAGTCAGTTTATCTTGCTCATCCGTAACAGACCAAGGTGATGTATGTGGTTTTACTTCGTCGAGCAAGGAATCAGTCGCTTCCTCCTTGCCTAACACCGAACAGGTGTTTTCCAGCTGCTCTGGAGGTGACGGGACAAGTCCGAAGAATCGCCCGCCTTTTTGCATTTGCTACGTTGAAAATGTGGCTGCGTGTAACATTTTGCAACAGCATAATGCTTTAGTAATCTACCACAGCAGGTACATAATTTAGCGTACACCCGTTAGACTTTGAAGTTTTGTACTTCGAATATGTAGATAAATTTTGCCGGGGCTCATGCATGGCAATGCATTCATCTCCAACCAGTGAAACTGAATGGCGCTGTGGTGCTTTATTGAAAATAATCAATTCGAAAGAGGGGAACATGAGTTGCAGGATGTATTCATTTTTTTTTCTTCGTAAGGCTTTTGACACAATCGCAGGTTGAGTGAAATTGGTGTCAGAGATTTAAAAGCAAACTAGCATGAATTTCTCTGACTATGCCGAAGTGCTTCAGTTGACTTTATTAATCATGTTGCTTTGTTCTGCCAATTTAGTTTGTGTACTTTTCTTTTTGTCTCCAGAGAGGCCGTGCCGTGCTGAATTCAGCCTTCATCCGTCACCTTCATTGTTATCCAAACGTTTTCTTTCTAACTTGTCAGTTTTTGTACAGTTAAGATAGCTTCAAAAGGGCAAGTCACTCTTATCTTTGTTCATTCCATGTTGTAAATACTACAGTATCTACTCAAGGGTGCATTTACAGTATTGTTGATGTTAAGATACATTGACGAGTGGCCACATAGTTATGGGCACCAGTCCTGTAGGATTATTGCTTATTTTATCCTGTGCCTTATTCTATGTACGATATTTCAAAAGATAAAATTGTACTTAAGTTTGTTCATACTTTTTTGTGGGATTAGAGTATGTGCCAAGCCTGCCTTTGCAGCTTTGTTAAGAAAACTTCATGAATGGCCACACAGTCATGGGTATTACCCTTGGAAGATTATTGCTCTTATTCCTGTGTCGCATTTTGTCTAGTCAAAACTGCTAGGATACCTTCAAAAGAATAAGTTTGTTCAAACTATTTCGTAATGTTACAGTATGCAGTATTTTTTTCTTGATACTGCTAGCTTTACTTTAAGACTAGCAAGCAATGGTGCTAATATCTTTTTTTTTTTTTGTTTACCTTTCCAGTAGTGGAATCTGTCAATGTGATTTTGTTTATTGCTAGGAGTCAGGGTCTTCAGCAACACTGGGGGCCCTTTTATTGCAAATATCGCACAGCTAGCCGCAACGGGACCCTTATCAAAGATTGCGATCACTACTGATGAATGGAAATGTTTCTGCTATATCGCTGCTCTGGACATGTACATTTATCTTGAACAGTATGTAAATATTTTTTGTAGAAAAAAACTGCAGCGTTAATTTGATTCTGGAAATTTGCTTATATGACAGCCTCTGCGTATTTTTTCTTATAATGTGCAATAAATCCTTGCTGTACATATTTTACGTTGTTTAGTCTCAGTGATGAACTCATGTCTAGGAACTTTCATGCCATAGGAAGCTCACCGAAGCTCACCGTCATCACGGCTATCATGGATTAACCTGCTGTTGCTTTTCAAAACTGTATTGCTGACCAGATATTGCAAGCACCGAGATGTATTTATTGCATAAGAAACATGAAGAAATCATAACCATTAACTGGCACCAAGTAGATCTGCATGTAACACAGATGTTCAAGTGCGGCTGTCTTCATGGCCACTGGTGTAAAGCATGATTACATATGTAAATTTATTAATTTAATTTATTGCCTTCTCTACCATTGGCGGCTCATTCGGTCACATGGTGTTTCTGTAGACTTGACGGAATCGAGACGCGTATGATTGAGGGATCAGGGTGCATGAAAAAGGAGCCGTGAACACCGCACCATTGCCATTGAAGTGAATGTGGCTGAATGTTCGCATACATTGTAACTTACTCGAAGGTTTCTTGTATATTGTAGAAACTTTGAAGAAGCACTGCAACTATATTATGATAAGAACGCAGTGTCTTGAAGCTGAGGTACTCAAAGCTTGCCTGAATATTTCAGGAACATCCAAGCAGCACAGCGAAAATGTCGCAATTAAGTTACTCAAAGGTTGCCGTAATGATGTTGATACATTGAAGCAGCATTGCAAGAATGTTGCATCAACGTTGTATATGCAGCATTTCAGTTGCATGAAGGTTGCCCAAATGTTGTAGGAACCTTCTAGCAGCATCGCGAAAACGTTGCATCAACATTGCTACATGTTGCAGTTTACAGGAAGGTTGTCTAAATGTTGTGGAAACATTCAAGCAACGTTGCGAAAATGTTTCATTAACGTTGTAGCAATGTTGCGTTTGAATGTTGCGGGAATGCGACCAAAAGTGGACATTAGCCACGTTGAGGCAATGCTAAAAGGTAACATTGCCGCAACGTTGTGGCAACAATGCGTGCTACTAGGGAAGGCTATCTGCTAATCCAATACTCTGGACCATGTCTCTGGATTATTTTTAAAAAGAAAAAGCAGTGTTCGTCAATGATCCTAAATGATCCGAGTATAAGTGTGAAATACGGGCACAGGCGTATTTCTCGCAATAACAGAAGTCGGTGCCGAGCAGTGCTTTTCCAGGAACATGTTGGAAAGGCCGGCATTAACACAGCATATCGGTTGCTATATCTAGCGCTGCTCTCTTTAGTTGGAACTACGTTTTATTCGAACAAGTTTTCAGTCCACTTACAGTTTGAATCGACGAGGTTTCAGACTAAGTACACAAGTACTCTCACATTTCACTCCCATTAATGTGCCACTGCTATGACCATGATCAAACTCGCAACGTGAAACTTAGCAGCGCAACATCACAGCCACTGTACTACAGTAACACGTGTGTTACGCACACTTTTTGGCGATCAAAACTTCCCAGTTTGCAGATCTCCCATGCAATTACAGTAGAGCCTCCTTGTACATTCTTCACTTATAAGTTTTCCCACGTATAACGTCCCTGGCATCTAGTCCCAGCAGCGAAGCTACAGACACCTATTCATTAGAATCCCCTTCTCGCGCATGTTGTTCCTGCACTGCTGCTGCTTGATACGTCGCGAAATGTGAATGCCTTGTATGTGCTGAGGAGGTACACCAATAAGTTTGGCAATGTAGACTACCACAGACTCCCACAGCAACACAAAAGGAAAGCCAGAGTCTACCAAGGACTTCGTTAAACATTGATGAATAAGTTCTGTCCAGGTAGAGCTGGGTGCAATGCATGAGTTTTATTATTTTAGAGCACTTTGGCAACTTCAACCACATATTTGTGTTACAGTGCATTATAGTTTGTCGCAGTCCTGTGAAAAATATTTTTGAGAGGTTCTACTGTATTATGAATATGCGTCACTAATGTTACTGGAGGTGGATGCAGGAAATCAACCATTTGTCGCATCGGCACATTTTATTTTACAACTAGATTGCAACGAATTGAAGTGATCTCGAATTTTTGTTTAGATTCGGCTATTTATCAATGCTGAATTGTGCTTCACTTTTTTTTTCCCCAGCTTGTTCTACAAACAAAACGGCCCACCTCAGTGTAGCTGCTGTTCTTGATGTGGTAGGCAGCCATGCTCTCGAGCCAAGTCTTGCGCAGGGCTGGTGTGGCCGAATAGCTGTTGGCCAGGCTGTGCTGCAAGTCCACCAGCATCTCAGGATCATTCTCGTGCTCACGCATCTGCGTGGTTGCCATGAGCACCGTCCGTATCTTCTTGGTTAGCTCCTTGACCTCACTTGGGAAATACTGCAAAGACAGGTGCAGACATCTAGAACACAAACCTTTCTCGAGGTATTTTGGACTGTCACACAACATGAGTAGCCCATGCTGAACATAACTCTGTGAAAAACATGCGCACACTCGTTGAAACACAATCACTGACTGATCATTCGAGCTTGACAGGAATTGACAAAAACTTCAAGAAATTGGGAGTTTGAATATATATCCGATTCTCATCACTTTAGTGAAATTGCTTGCAAACTGGTATTGGATAACAGCTCATTCAGCAGATTGCATTCCTGTTATGGCACAAAAAAAAAATTGGAAGCCAGGAGCAGGGTCAAAGAACTTGTGGCGGCTGCACTAGTGTGAAACCTGAGGAAGCGCGTAGCACGGGCATCCAGGGATTCCCATTCGTAGAGTTCTCACTGCTCCATTTACCACAGTGTGGATGACGCTAATGTTTGAGTTAAGCAGGTAGGGCTTCCCTGGCACGAGTAGAATCATGCTAGGGAGATTCACAAACTCGGTGTGTGACATGCGCGCTACTTTTTGCTGCACTTTATCAACTTCCTGCTTGTTACGGCAGTTGAGATACACATTGTCTATAGCGAGTTTTGCCAGGTGGTTTCCCCCATCAGATGTAGCGATGCAGCACTGGCGAAGCATAGGGGGAGGGGCGTTTGCTAGCTCGGCGAGGCGGTGGCACCCTTTCTTGCGCGGCCCTGGAGTCAGCCGCAGATTTCTGAAACTTTTTCAGCGACTTTTAGGTAATTACTGCGATTACTTTTTGGTTATTTCTGTTAATTATATTATTTTAGACCTTGTTCGTTCATTTTAACCAGGTTTTGAGCACTCCTAACCTTTTTATGGCCTGTATTGAACGCTTTACTGCGAGCGTGATCACGCCACATGAAATCCATGGATGGACGACAAGCCGGGCCCGTAAAGTGCTCCACACTTAAAGGGGCCCTGCAACACTTTTCCAAGTAGCCATGGAATGGATTCACTAAAGGCTTATTGCCTCACGAATTCATTGCCGCAAAAATTTTTGGAATCCGTCCAGTACGTGGAGTTACAAAGATTTCTCGCACGCTGCAATTGCATTCTCTCTTCTCTCGTCCCATAAAGCGCTGGAAGCTAAGCAGGGAGGGATGGCACGGGGAAAGAAAATACGTCACGCGCGCCTCGTGATCTTGAGCGCTTTTTCTCTTTCTTTTTTTTGTTCGAATACGCCAATTTTCATTGCGATGCACGCGTGGACAAGAGTCGCGGCCTCCCGCGGCGGCCTCTGTAACTACCGCGCGCCATGCTCAAATCAGCCAATGGCTGATACAAAAAAATCTCTCGTCGGTGACGAGTGATTTTTAGGTACGCAACGTCATTTGTCGAGAAGAGCGAATTTCTGGCTGACTTTGAGAATTTATTGTGAATTCCACGCCGCGTGCCGCGCTATAATATTTGGCTCGCGTGTTCTCGAGAGCCTGGACTACCGATCGGCAGCGTTTTCTGAGCAAGCTCGAAAAGTGTTGCAGGGCCCCTTTAAAATGCCATCAGCCATATACAGCAACACATCTTGTACCGAGCGACGTGTAATGTTGCAAAAGTGGCCACATTCTTGGATGTGACAGCCTGAGAATACAACCCCTGATATTTAAAGACCATTGTCATGCTGTAGCTACACAAGTTAATGCATTCCCCAATTCCAATCTCTTACTTTCACCAACTCCACCTAACACTGTAAGATGTCGGAAATTTAAGTGATCTATAGTATGCATTAAACACAATGGGGCCAGTAGCAGTGTCAAAATTTCCTTAGTATAATTGGGCATGTCTAAATTATTGATCGATGACTGTACTAAACAATGAAATATGCAGCAGACAAATTTAAGACAAGATGGATATCATTCTGAAAAGTTAACATAGCCTCTGGACAAAGCTTTCCAAGTTTACGTTTAGAACACATGTATTAACACTCAAATTTTCACTCATCGACCGCAATGACTCCAAAATGCACAAAATTAATAAAAGTCTTGAAGATATAAGAAAAAGAAAACTTTTACGAAGAATTTTAGAAATTCATACATGAAAGCACAAATACAGACACCATGTTTTTTTTTTGTTTTTTTTTTTGTCTCAAAACATTAACCATACAGGGTTCACATGAATGGTGCATGTTTTTTGGCATGGTGGTGACAAAACAAAATATATTAAGTTATAAAAGAAATGTGCTCCAAACATAAACAGTAACTTCTTTTCTGAGTAAAGTCCATATCAGAGAGATAGGGTGCTAAATGCTGGACTGAACAATGTGCATATGAGATGAAAGCTGTTAGTCTGATTTGCCGATGGTTTGCACGCACTCCTGTGTGGAAGACACTGAACTTTGACCTGATCACTTTTTGCGAGCATAAGAAGGTTGAATACCTGTTCTCTGCATGGCTTTGTCACCAGACGCGTAATTGTTGATGATGGACAGGCTCTCCTGAAACCTGGCCGTGTTCAGGCCAATCACTTCACCCAGTAACCTTGAAACAGAAACTATCAACTGAAAAGGAAGCAAAGTGACATGAATAAGGTTAAGCTAGATGTGGAGCGAACAAAAGCGATCTAATGATCGTGATATTGTGATGTTAGACAAAATAATAGTAGGGGAGTGCTAGTCAAGTGATGAAGCATGTTGAAAGGGAGAAATCAGTCAAATCTGGCAAACTATCACAAACAGCTCTCTTTGTTATCAGCAGCCAAAATAGATAGCAATCTTTTTATTTAAGCCAATAAAATAGCGAAGAATTACGATGTATGTATCTAGAGAAGTAAGTCCAGCAGTTGAAAACTGAATTAAGACACTCCGCTCATGCTGGCAAGAATTACTGAAACAAACAGCAAATGACAACGTATGAAAATTTGCTATGTGTTGCTGTTCCGACTGCTATTCTTCACTATGCTATTAACAGCCAAAGTCCACACACTAGCTGCACACCAACTTCATGCAATAACTTTCTAAACTTACAGTGCAAATAGTAGAGATAACACTTACTGAACCTGCACAAACTGACAACATATGCAGTGCATACCTGTAGGTGCACCCTTGTAAGTCCCTGCCTCCGGGTGAACTCAAAGTTGCTTCGCATCAGCAGGTACAGCAGAGCACAGGCTTCGTTGCGAACGGTTGACAACTTTGAGTTGCAGCATCGGAGGAGCTGCACGATACAAGCGCACCACACTCTAAATATGCACCAGATTAACTGTGTGCGATGCTGTGATGAAGATATAAAGTTGAACCCCGTTTTTAAGAGACATGAGCCGCGGACAAATTCTTGTCTTTTATATGAGCAGGGTACCACGGCTGCAGTTTTCTTATCAACACCTATTTCATTGTAGGCCCACTGGTGCCTCTTATACCCTAGTAGCACTAAATGTTGACCCAACGTTGCTGCAACATTCAAAAAGTTGCTTCAATGTTGGGGCAACATTTGGTGCTACTAGGGTACCCATTTGTCTCTTACATCAGTGTCTCTTGTAAAGGGGTGTGACTGTACAACCAAGCAGCATTTATTCAAACCCTGTAGACTCAGAATGAAGGAAAGAGTTTCCTGAAAAGTCTCGAAAGAACCAATTCGCTTAGCCAATGTTCCAGCGCCTCTCAACACGCAACTTAGTCGAGCGAAAGGTAATGAGCGTACATTAGAGAAACCAATACTGAAAAAAAATTGAAGACTTTCTTTGTAGTGTCTGTACAAATCTATAGAGAGTGGCCATCATGGCTCTATCACCAGTATAGCTCAAGTATACCAGCGCAGCTGTATAAAACTTGCATAACAAACTGACAAAACAAAAAGTTAGCCGTAATGAAGTATTACATGGCATTGCGACACTTTCCGAGTACAATAAGAAAACACTGCTATCTGTGAACAATGCTGCCACGAACATGGAGGTCAAATTAGCAGGGCTTAAAGTCAGGCGGGGCCCAGGGGGGCCCGGCCCCCCTTCCATTTTTAAGGTGGGGCTCGGGCCCCCCCTTGGCACATCAACTGTTACTGCTGCACCCTTTGAAAAGCGCTGATGTTGATGTATATATGTATGTCGCGCCCCCGTGAGGGCCCCCCCCCTCCAATGATGGGAGACTTTAAGCCCTGCAAATTAGCATCACTGCACTGCGTGCAATAGACAACAATCTTGCATAGAAAAAAAGTCCTCTTTCAACTGTGCCTTCTGAGGCACTTGCTATATATAGCCCCATCTAGCTATGAATACAAGTTTATTCAACATTGCATTCTTTGTACATCTGTTGTTCCATCATGTCTTTTTTTTTTAGCTTCTGTTCAAGAATGCATTAACTGAACAGCATTGCACTCACTGTAAAGGGTTCTAGGTTTTGAAGAAACTTTATTACAAGCCTATGCAAAGCTTCCCATTTTAACAGAAGGGGTAGGGGTGTGTTGGAAGCCGAAATAGCAGCGTATTAAAGGATGTGCACGAAATAAATCATTACTGCAACCTAAATTTGATGCTCTCTATATGCACGGTTCATTCGACGAGTACACTAGGTTAGGCACGTGCGAATAGCAAATTTTGGGTTCGAAGCGATTACTGATTTGGTCGAATAATTTCAAATCGAATTCAAATAGCATATATCACATATTATAAACAAAAATGAGCATATTTGTCATGACCCAACTAACCTGCACAATATTTTTTAAAACTGAAACAAGGCATGTGCAAATGTCATTCTTTTCCATTCAAAGGGAAGTGGAAGCAACTTTGAATAGTAGCAGGATTCGGCTTTCGGTAGAATGCAAGTGATAACCTGTAAAATATGTTAGGTTCTAAAATTTACTATACTTAGAGCATATAAGCCGATATAAAAAACTTTTGAACTTAAAAAATTATGAACTGATGTGAGGGTAATATGTTCATTTAACCTTGAAAGTGGTGCCTCGCGGCAGTATGGATTTTCCCTGGATAGGTGTATTCACAGTATAGCACCCCTCCACTGCAGTGAAACCACCTATACAGGGGGTTACATGCACATTATATATGCCTATTCGTTCATTTAAAGGAGCACTGACACAAAAATTTTGCACCTTGTTTTTTTTTGTTGCAATAGGTAGCTTACGACCCACTTATCACGGCTGGAAACCTCGTTTGCGCGACGGTTAGTTATTTACAGACGTTTTTTAGAGCGCCCAGTCACAGTTTCGGTTTCAAAGAGCACCGAGCTAGTCAGGAGCAGTTCCGGTAGCAAGATAAACGCGGCTGGCCACGTGACCACGCAGAACTGTGACGTAGGCGGCGCGCGCGAGAGCGGGCGCCGCCTACATCAGGCATGGAGGAAGAAATCACAGGTAGCGCAATGGGCACAACCAACAACCAGACAACACAAAATCGTGACGTAGTTTGTTTACATTGCTACCGCGTTGATGTCGGCGTGCGAGGGGCTCGCATCTCGCTCAGTCGTGCGGCATGCACTTTGAAATTGATTTTAAATATGTTCTAGGCTATATTTGCCCTTGATATTTCGTAGGCGTTGTCTATGTCTCCACATACATCTATTTCACTCATTATCTCGCCTTCGAAATTTTGTGTCAGTGCTCCTTTAAAATATTTTGCATTTTCAAATAATTTGAATTTGTGTTGAAGAGAATTCGAATAGTACTGAGATATTTGTTGGAACATTCGAAGTGCTCGAATATTCGCACATGCCTACACTACGCGTGTGTCGAATAAATTTAGCCGATAATTGGGAATATATTAAGGTCTGCTGGGGTGGGACTTGCACCGCGTGGATTAGTTCTGGGGAATAGGGCAGGGAAGGGAAGGGGAGGGTGCCAGCACACTCCTATCCCCCCATATTGGACGCCTCTGATTACAAGATCACAAGACCTTTTTAAAGCAGCGATCATAAAGCTGAGGCAGGTTAGGTTTACCATCTACCTTACAGCACTCTAATGCTGGGGTACTGCTGTGTCAAAATCAAGACGTGATTAGACTGTGAATACCTAGGCTTCCTCAACATGCCCCTATATTTATGTACACAGGCATTCTCTTTTTCACTTTCCCGCATCGGAATTCAGCAACCATGGTTGGCAAACTAAACTCACGCCCTCGTGGTCAGCAATGCAAAGCCACGGCTGCAAAGCTACCACTACAAGTCTCCAGCAGTCTAAGAATTGATGCAAAGCAGATAACTTATGAAAACTAATGTGCAAGAACCCAGAATTAAAACAGATATGAACATGTGCTTACCTCAAAGCAGAGCTTCCCACAAAGGAAGGCATCACCTTGGAAGAGGGCAACAGGAAACTGGAAATGGATCAGAGTGCAAGCTTAAACCAGAGAATGGCTGTCGTGCAAAGCAAAGTTTACGCATCCCTAAGGAAGCATTACATCCCATTGCTCTTAGTGCTTGCATTTGTGAAAAAAAATGGTGCATCATGTACAAATAAAAGCTGAACATATCTCCCATATGAAAAATTGCACAAGTCACAAAGTATTGCATTTATATTGCCTGTAAAGCCCCCCCCACATCCACAGCTTTGTCACCAAATGCAAGCAGTGGCCTGCTCCTGTGACCAGTGGCCACAGTGGCTTTCGTTTGCAACCAAAATATAAAGTTGCATTCTTGAAGCACCAACTTGCACACATCATAGGTAATTAGATGTAATGCTATGCCTCTGAATTGTAGTTGTAGTGTATGAAGTAGTAATTATTCTGTATAATAGGGTAGCCCATAGTTTAGAAACATATGCACTGCAGAGGCAGAAGGTAAGACTTTTAAGACTGCACCATCTTCACATAGCTTCTACAGCATTGCAAGTCAAGTATGAAACAAAATAAACAGCATTTCACATGAAACAATAAAAACGTGAGATGAAGCAAAATGGTTATGTTCAAGCAGAACTTCTAGCACATTGTCATGCATAGCCCAATGCATGAGACAGTTTGCGATCATACGCTGCTGCAAAATATTTTTTCCCTGCGCCTCAAATTTGCACTCATGTGCTCTGATAATACCTGCAGTAAAGTGTACTTTCAGGGGAACATTTAGTCTCAGGCCAATGCAGCAATGTTTTTGCCCAATGTTGTGGATGCTCATCGACGGTTTAGCCCATTCCTGCTTGTATATAAGCTGTCTTCACTTTAGATGTTAGTTTTGCAGTTATGAACAACGAAACGGAGGAAAGCTGCTTCTCTTTTAAGCATCAATTCTCACATTTTTGTTGACTTGGTGCAGTTGCTTCACTATTTGTGGCAATTCCGCAGTGACTGCAATAGCAAACTAATCATATCTGTCACATCTGACTCTGAAACTGAAATGGTACTAAACCAGCAAGGGCTACACAACGAAACCTGTAGAAGTTACCACATTTTTGTCCCCAAACATCACAAAACAATCATGTAATACTCACAAAGGGAAGACACAAGTGTAAGAAAAAACAGGTTAACAGAAGGAACCTTGTTGATGAAGGCTCGCAGCGCCGCAAAGAGGTGTCGCAACAAGTTCTCAGACTGGCCCACTTCAAGGAATGAGAGGTAGATGTCGAAGAGGCGTCGCATTGTTGGGTTGTCCCCGTCATTGAAGAGCAGCGAGTCCTTGAAGCGGCCACAGTACAGTCCCAGGACATCCAGGGTGATGAGGCCAACTTCGGTGGCCATGTTGGCCTCCAGCAGCGCCCGGTAGAAGCTGTCCCCGTCGACCTCGCTGCCGTTCTCTGTTGGCACAGTGTAGAATAGGAATAGCAAGTGGTAAAAATTAAATAAAAAAAGGCAACACACTCATAATCATGAATAGTGTGAGTAAGCCTTTGAAGCAATAATTGTCATGGTTGCCCTCAGCTCACAATGCACCTGTACATATGCGTCGATAGAATATGCTGAAAAACTAGCTAGTCAAGAGACTGCACACCAGGCAGCCAAAGCTGACACCGAAGAAACAAACACAAAGCATGGCCACTGCTTTGCCACTGCCTGCCTAGACACAATGCCACTGCCTAGCTGATGCTGAACATCAGTGACATCCTGATCATCACTGGCACAGACCTGCTTCCATCCAAGGAGTTAAAAAAGATGACGGCCTATTCCATATCAGTTCTATTTTAATTAAACATTTCTGAAGCATCTTTTACAAAAATTCCTTTTATCTAAATGTCAACACGTCTTAGACAAGTTGAAGGCTAATAGAACTAGCCCTTTTAAAGTGGTAGCCTTCAAGAACATATTGTCACAGTACTGATCCTACTGCCTTCCTTCGAACTGTTGCCCCTGCGAACCTCGGTACAGTCGGAATTAAAAAGAAGATAAAAACGGAGAGGCTGGCTTACCCATGGCCGCATTTTCGCTGTACGTGCTGTTGCATCGTTGGGTGAATGTGGGTGGGGCTGTCCTGGCAGGTAAGGTCATGGCCTTGGCCTGTGCACTTGAGGCCTGCTGATTCCTGGTGTTTTGGTTTTGGTTATGAAAGCAACAACAACACGGTCAGTCAGCATGGCTCGTCTTGGCCCACGCAACAGCACTTTGCAACAGAACATCATGCTTTGGCCATCAAGTTAGTGGCAGCACATTCTAATCTTTGTACATCCCATTCTCACCTTAAAACACAACATAATTAGGGACTACTGTTTTACTATGTAAAGTAGGGCCCCTATGAATGCAAGAAAGGGTACACATCACTTGACCTACACCCCCCATCTTCTGCCACAAATCTTGATATATACCAGACTGCTAAATTGTTTAATGTAGGCTTGGAATTCTTACTTTAAAAAAAATCTAACCCCTTTACCTAACTTACATAAAAGGGAGTGGGAAAAAAAAAGCGGGGAGGGGGGAAGGGGTCAAATATGCCACAATAGCGATTACAAACTTTTCAAACTTCGTGTTACAGACCAAAGACAGAAATATGTGTCTTGTAAACAGGTTATTTTTTTAAGACAACACAGATTTTATAATCAAGTGCCCTTTCGTATGCCATAAGCACATCAGTAAAAAAAGAGGAGAGAGGCACTCTGGTGTTTCTCAAGGCCAAAAAGTTTTAGAATTTCTGCTCCGATCTTCCTCATTATGGTGGCGCTTATAAACAGAGACAAAGAAATTCCGTTCCCCATGTTACCAACCAGTTTCGATCCTTGGAGCATATGAAGACAGGACACAATTTTTTTTAAAATCCTAACTGATGCATGATAACGTCGAAGAAACAACAAGGTTCACTTACCGCCCTTTGAGGATGTGCTTCTTGCCCATGTATCTGAACTGATGCAAACAGAGCCTGTGAGAAAGAGAGAAAAAAAATATAGATTGAAAACTTGCAATAAAAAGCTTTTACACATCTTTTCCAGCAAAGTATAGCCACTGTATTTATGCATCTGAGATAAATATTAGAAAAAACAGAATAAAAAGCAAATGATGACGATAATGACAAACTTGATGAACTTACTCCAGTAGGTGAAAGAAGTCAAGTAAATCACAGTCTCTGCATTGCTGCCACCAGCCAATCAGTAGGTCTGCAAGAAAATGGGATTCATTAGTACATTAAGCACTAGCAACTGCTGTAGCTTTGTATCAGCAAAGAAATAAGTATGCACTAGCTCTGATGAAATGCCATAGTTTATGGTTTGATGTGTTAGTCCTATGCATTGTTTATATAAAAATCAAACAACTAAATAAAAATAAGTTCACACATATGAAATGAAACTGTGAGGTGATGTTGCACAGGTATGTGCAAAACAGGAACATTTGTGACCGAACTTAATATGAATATTTTAGGAATGAAGTAAAATATGAATCAAATGCTGCCACGAATAAATGGAATTATAATGATTATTGAATACACTTTTAATAGTACTTTGCTTATTAATGGCCAGCTTTTTCCTTTAACAATTTTCACGTCCCGCAATTCATGAAATGTTTCTGCCATTATACACTGCAAATTATCAACGATGCTTTATAGAAAGCACAAAGGGAGTATTGGGCACAACTGAGCAGGTTGCTTGGAAACTTGGGGCTCTACAGAGCATAGTATGTGGCCATGCATTATCATATAAAGTTTACAAAAGTAACATTGTGGGTGAACATACGTGTACATCTTTGCAACCAAAGCACACATGCATGTCGTTTGCAGCAATGGTAGAGTGAAAAAAGAAAAGTCCTCTTTCTCTAGCTTGAAAGAGTATGCTGTTATTCCATAATGTATAACATCATCAAAGATATTCCGATTTCATTTAATGAGTACAAAGAGCGCCAAATTCCCTGTCTAAGCTACATTTTCTATTTTTATTCATACATATTCATGGATACCATGGGCTAAGTACTAAACCCACAGGATGGTGGTACATCATATCATAAAGGAAAAAAAAAAGGCAAGCAAGATGCTCAGGAGTGACATTAACATGATAGAAAATGATTGCAATACGCACTAACAGTCAGATTATATAGAAACTGGGTCAGGGATTCATCACAACTGCATTTCAACCATTCATACTCTTTAAATCAGGCAAATATTAATGAAGTTTTACTACAATAGCAAACATAGCAATGCAAAGCAAAAGTGAGGCCTTCTAAGAAGCTACATTAAATTCTCTTCAAAAGTTTGCAAACAACAATTTGGGATTGAATGCTGATCCTGGAATCGCATTTTCTCGATACGATCTTCTTCACCGAATTTCTACATATTGTGTTGCTGCATCTTAGGAGCTTTTGTTTACTTTGTCACCATCCCTTAATTACTCATTTATAGACTTCCAGGCTTCGAGGTCTTCCACTAAATGTCGTTCCACTTCCTCTGTCCTTGCCTATTATTTTAGTTTTCCTATTCCATAAACTCAAAGCTCTCTCAAAGTGAACACAAACCCACTACTGTATTGAAATATTTTCATGCTAAGTGACCACAATACTTGCAGCAAATATTGCAAAATTTTCTCAAGCATGTACAACAAAGGTTTATTGCAGAATTGCTCTTTCTCAATACACACGCAATTGTGCAAATATTGCAAAGTGATTAAAAGCACATTAACAAACCTTCGTTCAATTGCTTGATGAGGTAGAGGAAACAGACCAAGAGGTCCTTGATCTCGGAGGGCTCGAACTTGTCGTACCTAACAATGCCTGTGGGGCTGGCAAATGGCAAAGACTGCGACCTGATAGAAAGAAAAGAAAGACTGATGTGACATGTGTTATTGCACTTGTATTGAGATGGGCATAGAGCGCTGAAATCAAAGATGCCAGTACAGCAATCACTCCTAAAGCTTCCGGATCACTACTTTGTTTTCAACTGTTTTATAATCTGCCTACATTGAAAACACTTTACATTGCTAACACACAAATAATCATGTGAATTGAGAAAACTTACGACAAGAACTGAATCGAAGAACGCACCATGAAAATATAGTCGATGGCACAAACATACTATGACGGGACTTCAGTATGGTTGCTTTCAACAAACTTGACCCCTTCACCTGAATGTGAAGTGGCGTTAAAAATTAAGTGGAGTGTCAATCAATTCAAATAGCCCAGAATAGTCCATGATATGAATAGCAATCGTGACAGTAGGTGTGGTGTCCATGTGACCCAACACCCTCAAGAAGTAGCGCACGCAAGACTGTGTTTCTTCTTGTAGCTGTAGAGTCCAAGTTGGGTGCAAAAGGGGTTTTCTGGCTTCAAACAAAACTTGGCAAACATGCCAGATAATGCTATGCATTAAAAAATTTTTCATACTATTAATAGCTTCAAGCAATTAGGTTTCCCAAATCTTTACATCCTTACGTGTTTAAATGAGACACCAAACTGGTCACAACAAAACAATGCTTAAAATGCACTCGCATACAGGAATTAGTTTTACACAACACTCACAGCATACATTACAGAGCCCATGTATTGGTGTAATGACTAAGCTCACCTAGCATGACCTTTGCTCACGAGGCTCCCATCCCGTGTGAAACATTGTGCTGATCCAACATCTCCGTTACGGACAGGTGCGTCAATTTCCTTGGCGGATGAGCTTGACGGTGTGGAGGACTCACTTTCCAGTGACGTGCAGGAACCGTTGGTGGCAAACGTGACCCCCATGTGTGGAAGCGGGGCTGCAACGAAGCAATACAAATGTCAAGATAAAGTTGGGAAAACTGTAATAAGCACCTGGTGTTTCATTGGGTAGATGCACTCTCGCTGAAAACAACAAGTGAAACATGGACCAAAGCTTCTGACATCCCTACCAGCTACCATACCCTTGTTTTGCTTTTGCAATAAGCTTTAATTGCCCAACAAGTTACACAAACTCCAATGTGACAAGGCTTGGCATGCTTCACGGCTTCATTAATGTCAGCGTACTGTTGAAGTGGGTATCAATGATAAAAGCACAGGAACAACATTTATGATCTGCTGCTCTGCAGTCTTCGAAGCCGTTTGGCAGTTCACAAGTAAGCTGCCCATTTGTTTGACAGTCTCAATCCTCATTGATTATTGGGAGTCAAGCACTACTCATGTATGTGCCAGTTCTTCAGCTGTTCTGTCCTGTTCACTCCATTAAGAAATGTGCAATTAACATTTCTTTTTCCGCAGCTAAAACAGCACCTTTAGGATATTTCTTCAGCGATTCAGCCATGTGCAACAGCTGGTTATCAGTTTAGAGTCGCAAGCAAGTCACATCCACTATGGAATGCAACAATCCTTTTTTGTTAAATTACCATATAAAATAAGAAACGCAGGAGCACATGCCTAGCAAAAGATGTATTTAGCAGCCCTTAGCTTGTTGCAACATAGCAAATAATCATTAGTGTTGTATATCTAGCAGCAATATCGTAATAGAGTTAGTCCTGTGATGTACAAATCACAGATTACTTGATGACAGCAAAGTAGAAGAAATTCTGCAAAATGATCTGAAGTTTTCACTTTTTATGCTATGCCATTACATATGCTGTCTAGAAATTTATCTTCTAAACACCGCATAGTTGGCATGCCCATCAAAATTCCACACATTTTCAGCTAAATAATGACAATTCATGCTACAACACACTGCAACTCTCACATGATATCCATGAATATGTTGAAATGCACATTCATTTCACACACCAGAGCTCAAACACGCAATGCCGGAATGAGCCTAAAACAACGGATTACTCTGCAGACATGCTCAAACGCAGAGCCACCACAAATGAAGAATCCACGGAACAATGTGGCATGTGGTGTGTGAAAACCTATGAAGTAATGTAGCAAATTGGGCTAGTTGGAACATACTCATGACGGTCAGCGCAAATAGGACACGAAATACAAGAAAGTACACGACACAAGCACTGTCTAACAACTGAAAGTTTAATGGAAAAAACGTGGCGTATATAAACATCAAGGAAGGCGCTAACAAAACCTTATCACCTCCGCCCAAGCATCTAATCACGTATGCTGTATATATAAAACCTCCGCATTAGTGAGAGCAATTGAAGGCTGGCTGACGCATCTGTCTTTCGCTTTTATTATTTCAAACGCTTCTGAGATTTCGAATGCTTCTGACAGCTGAGCTAAACAAAACCACTGTAGTGATGAGGCACAAGGACCAGCGCATGCGTGAAATCGCAGAAGCCTTCGAAATAATAAAAGTGAAAGACAGGTGCGTGAGCCAGCCTTCCATTGCTCTCACTGATGCTGAGGTTTTATATATACAGCATACGTGATTATATGCTTGATTGGGGGGTGATAAGGTTTGGTTAGCGCCTTCCTTTCTATTTACATATGCCACGTTTCTTCCATTAAACTTTCAGTTGTTAGACAGCACTTGTGTCGTGTACTTTCGTGTATTTCGTGTCCTATTTGCGCTGACCGTCATGAGTGATACAATGGCTCCGACAGAAAGATCTTACTTGCAAGAATTTTTTCGCTAATGTGATTAATTCGCCAGTGACAGCTGGCATATCCAAGAACAAAATTTGTGCAGCTGTTGCATCTGCATGAGAACATGTACTCTGACTAAAAGAGGCATCGCTCTAAATTGTCCTGTGCTACTGAGATGGCAGTCAAAAAGTACACCAACACAGCTAATTCCTAATTTTGCATGAAACATGCGTAAGTGAAGCTGAAGCTCAATTTTTTTACATAGAAAAGGCTGGTTGACATACTTATTCCCTTTACATTTGGTGAGTTACAATGTCAACGACCCTCCAGTGCAAAGCCACTCATAAGCTTTTGCGTAGAGCAGAACAGTACAAAAATTAAACGGTTATATAGGTTTCTCTCTTTTTCCAGGACTGTCAGAGATAAAATTTCAGTGAACTGTATTCAAGGACAACTAAATGCAAGATGTCGCCGGTCAAGATTGAAAAGGCAAATCGCATTATAAAATTTTTGCCGCATTGGCCTTCTTTACAACAATGGGCAACATAATAAAAGGAGTGAAAATACTAGAACATACATGCATTTGCTATACAAGTTTCCAGTAAAATTATAGCACCAAAACAAAAGTTATCATAGTAACACTGACTAAATAAAAGTATCCCTGAAATTTAGACTACTGCATGAAGAATGCCGGACCTTAAAATAAAGGCGTCCAATCATTGTTGCTGTACCCTGACCAGTGATCTGTACATTTAGAACCTCTTCCATGACAAATATTTGAGAATTCAGATAATTAGCATTACATTTTAACATCGACTTATCTGCGCATGATTATGTACTGACATTCCCAATGATTGAGGGTGTACTCGCTGCCTCCAAAACTCTTGAACATATAGCTAGGCACAAAGTACATAGCTCTAATACATGAAAACCACAAACAACTGCACAAGAGCAAAACTATCAGCTACTCTACCTACATGGAGCACCAGCATGCAACATACATTGCATTGACTACTCCAGATTTCCAAATTCAAGTTGATTATTCTTGTGAGGAGTAAACTGACAGGAAATGTGAGATTTACTTGTGAAGAAACAGACATAGCCGGTCAGTATGATAATGTCCTAAATATAAGACATACGGTACAATGAAATATAAACAAACAATTGTGAAACAATACATCGGCTTTTTTTAAGAAATGCCAATTGTGTTGCAACATTCAGGAGACATGCAAAGAACCAAACGACAAGAATTAAAACTTGAGAGATAAAGCCCTCATCAAATTCAATGGATGGAAATCTGGAATTTTCTAAGGAATACATAATGCATGCAATTTTAGTATCAATCAATGCACTACAACCATGCACTATTTAGTCTCTCTTTACTGATAATCTGAACATAAATACGAGTTGCATATGAGAGCGCACTAAAAGCATTGCATAAAGAGTCACAAAGACATATTGTCACGGGTAGGGAAATACCCATGACAACACAATATAGACATGTTATTTTTTACGTGTTCCCTTCAGCATGTGTTCCAGTCACCTAACAATGTATATTGGGTCTTTCCTCGGGATACTGCCCTAACATTTACCTTAGAGGTGCTCTGTGCATTTCGAGAACAGAAATATTGGATGTGAGGCAACATCTGGAACAATTTACACCCTTGATATATTTTGTATAATCAACTTTGCACCCAAATTACTTCATGTCTTTAAAGCGGAATATCTGTGTGAATGAAAAGACGGTTTGTGCTTGTAGATGCTTTCACTTGTATAATGTACCTGATGTCTAAAGGCAGCACGCAGTACAGAAGCTGAACTCCAAAGGATCGAAAATAGCATGTGTATGCCATCATCTCCCGACATCCCTATAAACAGGATTCCTGAATGTGATGGATTAGGTTCATTTTAGGATAACAAATGATACACTATTTTGCTAAGCGTACAAACATAAAAAGCCAAGCCAACAGAGGCAGGCCCAGAGGCAGCAATGTGCCAACTAAAAAGGCGCACGAACAGAAGAAAAGGAAGAAGCTGCTACATAAACACAAAAGCCCAAAGTGCACACTACGAAGAAAGCGGAACGTCTACAGCTGCTGCTGCTGCTGGCCTCGACAATGACACCGATCGCTACTTACTACTTGAGGAATGTGACAGGCGCCATTTTAGCCAAGCTGTCCTCTTCATTAGAGGAAGCGGTGGGGAGGCTAAAAAGCGTGGCGCAAGTCAGAAAGAGAGAGAAGACGAAATACGGAACTTGCTGCGTGTTCCTTGAGAATCGAAAAATGTACCAAAACAACAGTAATACAATTCACATGTACATACACAGTAGTGATGCAAAACTATCCATAGACTTACTATCAATGGCCCCAATATATTTTTTTAAGCGAAAATAATGTCAAAAAGTATACTTGATAGCATTACTATCAATAGTGCCATTGAAAGTATTGCAGTAGCTCATTGTGAAACTATCAAGAGAGTAACACAAAACGTCAAAAGTATTACAACAGCTCACAAATGACCCAGCTATTGATAACTTTGCAATTCTTGGGTAGCGATATTAGTGCCAGGAATTTTGAGATAGCCGACAGCCAGTAACATTATTTATGCGGTTGCGAGCATAGAAACGTCGCCAAGGTTATATTATGCTTACATGCAGTGCATCTTGCAATTTTTATATAATTTTAAAATATTCTTCGCTCTCTCGATAATGCACTCTACAGCACTATCAAAATCAATGGTACACTATTAATAATAGAGTTGATAGATAATGACCATGCTATCAAAGGCATCGATAATACTATAAATGGTTTTGCATCAATAGCACACGGACACACAACATACATATAAACACCCACATACACACAAGCAGACACACAATGACAAAGACCACAGTGTAAACATGACGGCTGTACAGGCAACATCAATCTTTAGAAATATGACAAAGTGTGCAAAAATTGACAGATAGAGCTGTTAAAGTACGCTTTGTGCAAAAGCGAAGTATTTTTTACTGTTCATCTTAGAAGGCCATCTGCGATAAATTAACTTGTGCGAAGAGTCTGGTTTTATATAGTGCAGAATGGAGCAGCCACCCAGCAATGTTTTACTTATGAAATAGTAGTACAGTTCAACATCAATATGTAAAACCCAGGTATTTAAGTTATTGTTTAAGACAAACAATAGTCTGTAAATTCACCTTAAAAACCCCATGACTGTTCCCGTCTGCATCTAAAATGTTCAACTCGACTTTCAAGAAACTTAATGCCGCACACCCGCAAGTGTATTTCACCTAATGGTTTTCCAATCACTTCTCATGCCACTGGAAATATTTCCATTGACACAATGACATTTTTTCAGCAGATGCTACCAAAGAGGGCATTTAATCTGAAGAGAATTCATGCCATGGAGGAAAAAATTAACAAGGTGCATGTTTCAATATATGAACAAATCTTTCAAGAAGGGCTCTTTCAGCAAACCTGTAATGATCAATTTGGTTTACAAAGCTTGCCTGCAATACATTCATGTTTGTGCAATGCAGCAAACTATGTATTCGAACAGCAGGCTGCCATGCCGTGCAGCATGCTGCCTAGGGCCTATATCTAATATATTGATTTACCAATATTACGCAGTACTTTGCAATCCTGTTAAGATTTCATTTATCCATGTTTGGCTCCACTATAGATTCAAAATAACTTTAGCAAGTGAAACTTCATAGCTGTTAATGCTTTAAGGTAGTCGATTCAATCAGTGAATAACTAAATGTGATGTTTACTTCTTGTGGATTTGCTATATTTCTCTAGACGTATGTTATATATTAGAAGTACAGTTCCAAATAGTATAATATGAGTTGCCTCCTCAAAATCTTAAGCGTGAAGAAAAAAATTCGGCAGATCCCACGTACCATGGGAATTGATGTTAAGCGAAGCATGCGGAGGGAAGGTGACTGTGGTGCAATTTTTTTATTGAGCAAAACATTACGAAATGACGCTAAAGATACGTACAAATGTTGTGCGCACAGGCATATGTTGAACAGTCGCATAAGTTTTATATAACAAGTTGTTTATATAGTTGCGTAACTATGCCAACAGCAACATGAGTATTACCAACACCAGAAGCGGTAAGCTGATATGTAGCACTTGTGCTTGCGAGGATGGTAGCCCTGGATAGTGCTACGTAGACCAATTTCAGTGGATAGCGCTTAAGCATACAAGTGACGTTAACCCGACGTGACGCCTGTATCGTAGGAGTACATATGTAATGTCTATAAAATTAGGATAGCAAGCACTGCAACTGCAATTGATTTTTCACCAATATTACTCTTGCATAGGGTGTTTTTCCAAAGCAGTTTCAAGACCTGGCATCGCTCTGTGGTAAAATACTTGATTGCCACGCAGAGTTGTTGAGTTTGATTCCTGCTGGGACCCTAATATTTGTTCTTCGAATTCGTCACGTCAATGCTGCTGGTGTCAGTTTTTCTTAACACTGTCGCATTTAAATTACCAATGTCTGTTTACGCTGTTCCATGGTAGATATAAACTCTCTATCACCTGTGGCGCATACCCGCATGCCGCGGCCCAGGGTATACGGCTATGTGCAACATGTGTCTGGAGGAAAGTGTTTGACGACTTACGTGACGGAATTTTCGTGTTGTTCACGTCATGACCTGACAGTTGTATTCGTCAAACCCTTTTACCCTCCCACACTAACTTTGGTCTACCCCAAGTTAAGGCGGTGATCATGAGGGCACCCAGACGTAGGTGGCTAGATAGATAGATAGATAGATAGAAACGCTCAAAGTGCCTGCAGTTCGCTAAAAAATGCTTTGCATTTAATAATTACACCATTATAATTTAGGAAGTAGCACGGTGTGTTATTATGCCTATCTATGGTGTGTCTAACACTAGCGAATACATCTTCAGAACTTACACGAGAAATATTTTCTCATTATGAAAGCACCGGTCTGATTTTTTTTACAGAAAGTAACAATGTTAACTGCAACAGTGGGACACCAGTAAAGTAGGCAAAACCGGCAGTATTCTTACAAAATAACTGAAGTACATGTGGATAATTGTTCTGGACCTGTAAAACTGCTGTAGCAAAAGCGTCGAAGTGAAGAGCGTGGATTACTCGATCAAGTAAATTTACGTCAGAATTAAATGAGATAAATTGTTTCGAACAATGTTATCAAGTAACATAAAAGTCATCTAAAATTTCATGCAACACAAATAGTGTGCTTGCGACATGTCCTCGCGCCAGACAAGAGTTCAGAGGCAAATGACGATACTTGCAATGGACATGTCTGCACGCGCACAAGTATGTTCTTTTTTTAGCAGTCTAAAAGCCACAAACCAAGCCACAACTGTGACTATAAAGAAAAAATATCCTTTCTTAAAACTGAATAACTTTGGATTGTCAAATGCAGTGGTGGTCCAGCCAGTTTAGGACTTGGAGCAATTTTTGGAGCAGGAAAAAGTCTGTTTTGGAGCAGATTCGGAGCAGGAGGAACTATGTTTTGGAGCAGGTTTGGAGCAGACAAAACAAACTAGGATCACTTGGCGCAGAACAAGTCCAAATTTTCAGGTGAATATTCTTATTTGTGTGCGTACTGGACATACTGCTGCAATGTAAACAAGAAGACAAGGCCAACAGCTAGACAGCAGCCATTAATCAAGCTCGAAAGAGTGTCACACTCTGGTTTCACTGCACTGCACGAGATATGTGTTGAAGTGAATAATTAGTGACACGGCAAGCGTACACATACGGTTTCTACGAATGACAGGCGTCATAAGGTCATTCCCAAAATTTAAAAAAAAAATGTCCTAGCCAGAAAACCAGCAGTCTAAAAATTAAAGAAAGAAGGCGAAGAAAACTCGTTGTAAATGAGAACACACTGTTTGAAATTGCCTGCGTAGATAGTGAATTCAATAATCGCCACAACTCACTATGGATCAGTTGCATCGTACTCAATAATTTTTAGTGGCGTGGGCACCAAATGGCATTCTCCTTTCACTGCCAAGGACTGTGGGTAGGGCACTTCCGATTTTCGAAATATTCAGAGAAAGTCTTGTCTTGTAAAAAATAAAACTGCTACAAAATCAACTGGTACCAAGCCGGAGTCGGTGATCAATCCAAGTATAAAGGGGAGGGATGCTCTTCTTCGAGGCAGCAGTTGCACCACATCGTGTCAAACTCGCTCAACGCGGGCATTTAGGCTTAGCTTTACGATAGGCATACCGAAGGATGTTGTGCAGCGCGATTACGAGGCATCCATTTTATTGCGAAATATCAAACTTTTGCACGTCCGAATCTTCGATACAAATCGCTTTTCTACGTGTTAGCGCCAGTTCCCTAACAAACAAAAGAGACTATCGACGGCATGCTAAATTTTCAACAGCGGAGACACGCGGCGGCGCAAACTTTTGTTAGGCTGAATATAATCACAAAAAGCGCGTCGCTGGAATTCGAGGGGCATCGGCGGCAGTATGATAAATGTTTGTTGCGACCAAGAATATTTTTGGGCCTCAAATGGTCCGATGCCGTGTAAACAGGTGGACTAGTGAACTTTGGCGCAGTTGGCGCAAGCTGTGCTCGCATGTGCGCAGCAAGGCGCAGGGATATGGAATTGTAGCAAAATGGCGCAATTGGCGCAGTTGGACCACCACTGCAAATGGAATGTTTACATAAGATGGGATACCTAAGTGAGGATCGAATGACCAGAACTGCATGCCACACAAAACCAAGAAAAGCTATGTGTTTTGTACCCCCCAAAAGCCAGTGGTACTAAAATAAAATAAGGAATGAATGTGCATTTGTGTCTGTAGTACGCAGAAAAAAAAAGAAGAGAAAATCTTCTTCAATATCTAGAAAGTAAAACTGCCTGAACTATTCATCAATGCAAACATACATCCATAACAACTAAATGGATACTCGACAGTAACAAGCTAATTTGGGGTGGGCACAGAGGCAGAGAAAATAAAAGATTAAAAATAAGGAAGCATTCTGCAAGAATTTTTAAAAATAATCATTACGCATTTCTCCATTAGTATTATAAAGTTCAGTAATATACTACTGAATGGCTTTGCATTTTAAAGAATCATTTGGTTATGACTTTATTTCTGCAAGTGTTTCACACTTTCCCAATATTTAGCGTGACGTTCATTGTTGATGCTAGATTTTACTTTATTGTACTGCAAAGTGAAAAGCAGCACGTCTACCTTGGAAAAATATGCTGCTAGAGGCACAAAAATTGCCAAATTTCAACTTATATTAAACATTTTTTGAATAGTGCCACGAAATAGTGATACAAAAATTTATATTGACCCAAATTGTAATTAAGACTTTCTTTCAGCCTACAAGGCTATGTTCATTTGTTTTCAGGCAGGCTCGATTAAAATGTGTACAGCCAAGAAAATCAATAGAGAAACCAAACCAAATATTGCAAATTTATGATGCAGAGACAGAACCAAATTATAAAATATTTCTTTTCATGTACCAGGTGTAAACTACAGTTTGTCATAAGGCAAAGATCAAGAGACAGACTCCAGAATTGTGCTCAATATGAACTGTGAAACAATTCCCATAGCCAAAGTGGCCCCAAGACTGTGTGGCGACATCAGCAAATGTTAAATTGGTTTATAAAATACCAGTTATTCAAGCAGCATTTAGTTCAATTTCTTGTTATGTTGGTACTGCAGTGTACTGCTAATGCCACTCTGACCGCAGGTACCATGTTCCAACTCACACTGAATATGACTGTACACGAAGTTTTCACAACTGCTTTCTTTTTAAATCAGTAGCAAGCTGCAAGCTACTGTACAGGAAGCTGCATTAGTCGAGTGCACACAAGCTCCTTTAGGGCATTTAACTTTTTCAACATGGCACACATAGCTATGTAATAAACAAGAAGCACTGTGAAGTAAAAGCATTAAATAAAATGCAACAAAATAACATAACAATGTGTGTGATTCTGTACATCAACTCACTGGAATATTTACTCTGACTGCTTCACCCATGTTCCATCTGTCACTGATGTTAGTTTCGGAATAAGATGGGCACATCACAGTTATGAACTGACCAAGTCTACATTGATGTTCCAATGAATGGAGTATGCTGTATTTGTCAGCACATGCAAAGCGCTTGGTGCCATGAAGTTCCCTGAACAAGAAATGAGGCTTTGTTTGAGCACTAAGTTTACTTTCCGACCAAAATAAGTTATGTAGTTGTGACGTTTTGTGAAATTCTTCGGCTTGGTGTTTTTGTTAAGGCATTTATTTAACATTGTGGTGGCTAGGATCATGTGATATTTCGGGCAATGGACTCCACACACTGAAGTATGTTGTTCCCCAAGAAATCTCGTGACAAAAACATCCTGAACATTTTAGTCAAGACATCTGAAGTTGGCTTCCGTCACACTTGTAATGAGTGGCTTAATTAATTTCTTTTCTCAAAGACTGCATCTCTTTAACTTTTCTTTTCAGGGATTAGGGGCGGGAGGAAGAAGACACACATTCAATTCAATTAACATGGAAGCAGACTTTCACCCACCTTGGCCAGCAATGATGGACAGGTAGTTTGAATCTCGGTTGTGGCGCCCAGAGCCCGGCAAGGAAGCCGGTCCGTCGACGGCCACGCTGTTGCGATACGACACGACGCTCTGCGGAGTTCCCGGTTCCTCGGCGAGTGAAGCCGCATGGTTCAGACTGTCAGCCTTGCTCATCTTCCGTGATGGAGAGGTGCCGGATGCCACTGTGTTTACTGCACCAGCGGCAGCAGAAGGTGTCTGCTGCTGCTGTTGCTGCTGTTCCGTGCTGCTGCTGAAACGGTTGATATTGGCCAGAAGCACGGAGATGAGGGGCAGGTACAGTGACGCGAGCCGAGCTTGCTGGGCCTGTGCCGTGAGAAAGCAGGAAGATAAACTGTGAAGTGTTGCACTGCGAATACTGCGACACCTGAACATCTGCTTTAAAAAGGTATGGGACTGAGCTTGTTGGTATGGCTTCGAGTGCGACACAGCACGAAAAACAGAGACATTCTTTTTCTTTTTCTGCATCCTAGTTTTTTGCGCTGTTCTGCAGTCCTGAACATCTGCTTCTTATTGATTGCTTTTACGCGCATGCTCAGCTAGCAATGTCTTGCACTCAACCCCATTGATGAGCATGAGCCCCTCACATAGAGTCACTAGGAAAGGAATACTACAGAAGAACTGGGAGGTATCTTGGCATAAGTCATCTTGATAACTGATCAGTGGAGTATGGAGTAATCTGGTGAAAATGATTAGGAAAAGAGGCCATTTAGAGGCAGACACATGCTTTGCAGATGGTCAAGACAGCTAAGTCATACGGTAAACAAAGTTCCACAAGTCACTGATTCTCAAACAAAATTTCTACTTCCACAAATACCTGAGCCTAGATTGAAGGATCATCAGCTTTTAAACAGCATAGTGCTTTTACTCCTTTCGAATAATTTCTATGAGATGCAGTATGCTTAAAAAGCATTCACAATGCCCTCAAAGCCTACGTGTAAACCCAAACCACATAAACAAACGTACCTTCCCCTGGTAGCGGTCGTCAAAGGCATGCTTGGCGAGCAGGTTGCAGACAACACTGATGGCTCTCTGCCGAACCTTCTGAACCTCGCTGAGTGCTGCCCGCAGCTCCAGCAGAAGGGCACCCACCAGGAAGTGGCTACGACAGAACTCTTCCGACAGCCGATACTCCATCTCGTAGTCTGATGTGTTACCGTAAGGAGAAAGCGCGAGATGACAGAGAATACAATGAGAACAGAACTTATCATGACACAGTAAAACACTCATGGAATGTGTTTCCTTCATCCCATTAAAGGAAATTTATAATTGTTATACTGTAATTTCAGTAAAAGATGTCACAAGCCTGCAGTTCCAGCACAATTCCAAGACATATTTGCTTGTTTCCTTTCTACTCCCTTTAGTTAAACAGTGCCGCATCCCACTGCTAATACCAATTACAAGTCAAAGCTTAGTTTGTGGATTGCAATCTACAGTGGACAAATTTTGTACCTCACACAAACAACCATGAGTAGGCATCTGGATATGCTTCTTTTTGGCTCAACAAGGCTGTCAAATTCATTATGAGAGCATGACAAGCTAAAATACGATCCTGGCCCTTTTAAGCTACAGTAAAATTCTGAGCAAGCACCCCTACCTGAGCAAGCCCTCCCTCCTCCCTTTTTTTGGGAGGTTTGAATATGCGTCCCTTCTCCTCTCCCGCCATTTTCAATGTTTCCCTCACTGTTTTTATTTGCCCGACGAGGGCACATGAAAACAATAAATGCATGCACATTCAATAAGCCCTTTCGTTAGAAGCACGGGTGTGCATTCTTTATTCTTAGCGGCTCTTCCACCGCCACCTTGAATTGTGATCCGCGGCCGAGCAAGGGCCTCCCCTCAAAATCTTGTCCGATTATCCTTCAGCGTAGAAGGGGGCTGCTTGCTCGGAATCTTATGGTTACATTTTTAGGAGCAGCTAAACTCAACACAGAGTCATGTAAGATAGATTTGAAAATGGAATGAACAACGCGGTCCTGTACTTGTGCGTTGAAAGGGACACTGAAGAGAGAAAAAGTCATTTGAGTAGTGTTATAGTAGATCAACATCAAAAGGACTACAGTTAAAATGTCCTGTGTGCATCTTTCTCTGTCCTTGTTTTGTTCCGCTATATTATGTATTTAAGTCAAAAGGACCACACTCAGCTGTCATAAGAGGCTCGGCAGGACCGACAGAAAGCAAGAATGAGACAAGAGACAATGCCTTGGAGAAGTTACTTGCACAGATTTTGATAGAATTTTTTTCATGCTCATAGCTAACTAATTATCAGTAAAGGTGGATAACACTGTACTGTGAAGGAGACAAACAGGAAACTTAGAGAGACTCAAAAACTTGAATTAGCCAAAACAGCCCGAACAAAAAAAAGCAACACTGAATCTGCGACGCAAAAAAATTTAGGAAACAGAACTTGAAGTTCACTTAATTTTCTAGTATTCACCTAGTTGCCATAAAAGTGACGAGGTTACACTTTCAAAATAGTACTAAATAAGTCTAAACAAATTTAGTGTTTCTCTTAATGTCCTCTCAAACGCACAAATACAATTGGCACAGTGCTTCTGTATCAAATAAGATCTCTCAACATAGTTATGCTTTGCTTGGGTGACTGATAACTGGTCCACTTCCAAGAGTAACTATGCAAACACCAGTTCCGCTTTTATGAGCTTCTTTTTGTTACTCGCAAAATATTCTGCATACATGCCGACTTTCAGGCTGATATATGCCGATTTTTATACGCAAGCAATTAAATGTAACATCTCCCATCTTAGAGAGTAAACAAAGCAGATAAAATTTTCTTCTACTAATAAAAGAAGAGTGACGGATGCCGATAAGTATTTGGAAATTTGAACCGCAGAGCAAAGAACAGGACAAAAGGATTGAGATACATATTCTAGTCCCAGTATTTCTGTCCTGGCTTTTGCGTTGTTGATTTTTTCAAACATGTATCAACCAGCCCAAGCTAGCACGTCAATACATATGGCATTAAAAAAAGCTTTTGCAGGCAAATATTCTAGGCTCTAAAATGTTTTAAAGGAGTATACACATCAAAAAGCTCATCTGTTTTCTCTTTCTTGATGTCCTTATCAATGGCTGATTTCGCTGTTAAGTCTGCTAACAAGCAATTAGTTGCTTAATAAAACCAGCTCTTTCTGCGATGCAGCTATGCAGCATAGCTGATTGTCAGATGTTTGAAGCTAGTGCAAACAAACGGACAATACAAATTCTCTTGCATGACTGCCAGTATATCTTCTTTCACACTTGATCAAGAAAGCTGTCTTACTATTTCTATTTTTTTTTTTAGATACTGAAATGTGGAAGCAAGAACATAAGTTTTAATTCACACGAATAAACTCAATGATTTGCAGTAACATTTTCATGCATAACTTTCACTTAAAGTGTCAGTTAGGCTTCGTTAATAGAAAGAGCTGGTGGGCTGTCGTGTGAAACATACTTTGAAATTTCCAACACAGCACAGATCTGCAGTTAATGTGACAAACAAGGATAGTGCAAGGTTAACAGGTCTGAGGAAATGAGCAAGGTCATAACAAACGAACCACACTCAAATCAAATCAAGCTATCGTATGTAAAAATTATTAAAATGTGCTGCACTGGTTCGAATGAATGGATAATAGCATAGGGAAGTGACATATTTAAAATGGAAACAATTACTGATGTAGCTTTCAAATGAAAAAAAGATCTGAACAGCATTTACAAATTATACGCTGTTGTGCACACAAAGTGACAGAATTTTATCAATTACAGTTGGCAAAAACAAAGCACAAACTTAACTTTTGATGTGTCTACTCCATTATAGTCCACACTATCACAAAAACATAACAGACAACAGCGCGACGAGATGATTATGAGTCATGATGGCCAGTACATGATAGCAGATGCCAGCAGCCAGTAAAGAAGCCAAAAATAAATACTCCCTAACAAAGATGAATGCACAAACCCCTCCTGTATCGCCAAAGTTAAAAACAGAAAGCCTTCCATCCCCAGGAAGTGTTCATTTGCAAGTATAAACCAACACCAGGAAGACCGAAACTGTGAGGCGTAAGCAGTTACCTATGACCAAACCCAAGCAATATAGTTACCTTAATGACAACTAGCATCAGTTCCTTCTAATTAACCCACTCATTCTTGCAACATTCATTCATGATCACATATATTTAATATATAGACAAGCTTTAACACGGTACACCGTTGAAAAAAATATCATTTCATACCACACCTACAGCTTTGACAACTAAATGAAAGGGTAAAGAAAACACATTTTTCCATACTAACAGGCTCAGGATAACGAGAATATCAGGCAAAATAAAACATAGCATAAAAATACTGCTCTGAGCATGTGAAGATGCAATGTGTAGCCCGCAAACTTAAAGCCTCAATGCTTCCACATAAAAAGCAGCTAGAAAGCTAGAAAGCCAAACCCAGTGAAACAAATGTGGCACTGCTACAGCTAAGCTTATGAACACAAGGGGCAGGCTCTACTCTGAAGCATGCCTCCAATGAAAGCAGTAATTGAACAGACTGGGAAAGCATGCTGCTCAGAATCAAGCTAAGGTTCAATATATCAGCCACATTCACATGAAGTAGAGATATATAAACAAGCCATGAGTGGCAAAGCAAAGAATTTACTGGCATTTGAATTCTTTAGATTTTAGTAACCATCACCCATTGTCTTTTCTCCATGTAAGTTCAGTGTGAAAGAAATAAATTTCTGAGATAACTTCTTTATGTGCTATACTATGTTTGATGAATTTCTATCAATTTATCAATGTGCAGTTTTCCACAGTGGGTTTGCAATGTGGGTACAATTTTCAGAAAGAGCTGAAGCTGCACCGAAAAAAATGCAGCTTTTATAAAATTATTGCTTTGTGTTTGTAAACTACTACTGTGTGGCCTGTAGTTATTTGGGAAAGCAAAAGGCTACTCCAAAGCAGAAAACATAAAAAGCATTAGAAATGTTTCCACATGAGCTTAAAAAAATACCACTTTCTCTTGAAGGAAATTTTCCAGAAACATTCAAAACACTGTCACTTTTGCTAGTCAAACTAGTTGAAAATAAAAATAGAATGATATGCGACTACTTATTGCTAGCAAAAAATAAATAAATAACAGTATAAGCATTCAATAAATGACATAGAACACAGACTACAAGCAAACAGGGACATCAGTCACACTTGGGCTACTACACACCTCCGAAAACCAAGCAGCAGCAATAGCACCAGCAGCACACCTCTACCACAGCAGCCCAGCAGACAGCACGGCTATTGAACTACAGTTGCAGTGAACACAAAAGTCTGCTACAGTTACTTGGAGCAAAATGCAACAAACACAGTCACCATATATACTGTTGTGCATGTGCTTCGCAGAGTATTTTGTGCTGAAGACTGCAGCAACAACTTCTAATTAGCAACACGGCAATGTGCCTGAGCAGGAATCTTTTCTCTCATCTTAAAGAAATCTTCTTATAGACTTCTGATGTTACAGACATTTTCTTCTCATCTTACAGCCATCTTTTTCTCATTTTATACAGCCCTAGACAAGTAACCCATCTTGACTCTTCAATGCCTGTCAAGTACAGACCTTTATGACCTGCCTCATCAGCATTATTAAAAACCTGTCATTCTTGACGAATTTCCAATATTATCTGTCTCATGATGTCACAGCCGTATGTCTACATCGGAATGCCACAGCCATAAAGCTAATGAAGTTGTTTAATAGCTTACATTAAAACATGTTATGTTTGCAATATTTACTGATGACCTAAAAAGAAAAGTTAGAGACAACTGTTCTTCCAGCATCTTTGTATTTGCCACTGCAATGGATTGGGCTTTTTCCTTTCATCTGTATTCGTAACCTACAAAGCCATGGCAGCATCCCCCAGAATCCCAATAATGTCATCACCACTCGACCTTCTTAGACAAACAGGCACGTAGTGTGCCTGCCATTGTTGCATTTCTAGCAGATTCAAGCACCTGACCGTACCTATGCTAAACCACGCTTGTCAATCAGCTAGCCTGATGCTTTCTTTCCCTCTCTATCTTTCATTCTACCTTTTTCCTCCTAAGGCGTAGGCTAGCTAACCGGACAAAGTCTAGTCGACCCTCCTGCCTCTCCTTAACTCCCGCTCACTCATTGTCTATATTCCCCACATGAAACTGGTACATATAACAAGACTGTGTTGCCTTTTTTTTCTCCAAGTAACCATCCACCTAGCACTCTCCACTGGCCAGAAGTCCAGGGGACACACGCACACACACACCACACCGCACACAGTGGACCACCAGTCTCGCACGTGCACGTCACAGCAGATGCGAGAACGCCAGCACCAGGGGGAGCCGCTCACACAAGCGAAGGCCTCAAGCAGGGTAGGAAGGAACACACCAAAGAACGCAGAGAGGAAAGAGCTGTGGTGGGGTGATCAGGGAGGTGCATGGTGTTTGATGTTTAAAAAAAAAAAAAGACTGTTTCCCTTTAAGAACACTCTCCGTTTAAACAAGCCAGCCAAGAGTGGGCAACTTACCGCCCGTTGCAACCTCCTCGCTTTCGTCTGCTCCACAGCAGATGCAAACATAGTGCAGAATGAGACAACAGGGTTGGGTATGTTACTATCACAAAAGTTACTGTTGATGATTGCTTAAGCTGCTTATACTCTTTAAAAAGCTCCGTAATATGATATGGTGTACACATTATCTGAGGTGGTCCCAGGAACCCATTAAAGAAAGCCTCCAACCTAACCTCATCTATTGCATTAAGAGTGCTCAAAAATGTGCAGTTATTTGCAAAATACGCTTTTCTTTTATTATTTCTATTTCTTTCAAGCCACTCGACAGGCTATGCTGAACTGCGCAGTAGAAAGATTTTGACTCAGTGTGTCTAAAGCGACTTTCCTACTATGGTACTCTGCTGGCTCACCAGAAAGCTGAATAAGGTTATGCTAGCCTCTCCTGCACATGAAAGTAGGTGTAAGCATGAAACGTCTATTTCTACATTATGTAAGTGCACACTTTTCGTCTCCTATCATGTGATGGCCCTCAAATATGCGTGTAGATCTACATCAGCAGTCTATGTAAAGTTGTAGTAAGCAGGAAACTTGGCTAACAACAAGGTGGTCATAACATCCATAGCCCAATCACATGAACCTATGACAACATTACTTTAAAGAGCTGTACTTTATGGTAATTTGATACGGTAATTATTCGATATATTTGTGTTTGATTGCATTCAATCTATGGAAGCCAGGCAAAATAAGATAAAGATTTCTGCTTAGCAATGCTGTGTGGATTAGCGGTACGCATTAAAGAGAACAGTTTGCATGGAGGACATAAGGGATACAGCAGTTAAGTCACAGTATGTCATCATGATCAGCAAGTACCTGCTCTCCTAGATCGCCAGCTAGCACTAGTGCAAAGGTGCCAACGAAACCACCTCCTAACGTTATAACAGAATGACCATCACAGAGGGCCATCACAGACATACATCGCTGAATTTTCCATGTTAATCCTAACTGAACGCAAAAACATTCGGTGAACCAACAGAGCGTGTACATAACTACATAAGCCTGAAATTCTTTGTAGAGTACACTGCATTTGCGATGTCTGTGCTGCCAGTGAGCAGGAAAAAAAGCAAAAACACACTGTCCATGTGCTTGTGTATGTGCAAGCAGTGTGCAAACAAACTGCAGTGATAAGAAAATTATAATGTGTTCGTGTGCAAAAAACAAGCTCATGACTGAGCTGGAAATATTGCCTAGGATGTGCACGAAAAAGAAAAAAAATGCGACTTCCATTCAGCAATCAGTTGGCGTACAGAAACCTTCAACAACTTTATGCAATGCTTATCTCTGCAAGTAGGCTGCCTAAAAACTGAAAATGAAGCTGCAATAAAAATTAGAAGGCCCTGTGTCCCCTAATGCGCTACAACAAAATCTTCAATGCTGAGACATAAATTGATGTAAAAACTTGAGATAGCTTTTGTGTGTCAAAGATGCAGCCTAAAGATTATATATGTATAGATAACCATTTTCCTGCTTGCACACAAAAAAGAATCTGGTACATTAAAGCTTTGAGTAAAATGCATGTATGCATTCACTGCACGATATAATTAATCATGCATGGACCACACAATCTATGCACACTGAGGTGTTGTATTCTCTCGCCGAATTCTGGCTCTCCACAAAGCCCAGTTCCTCAAGCCTTCGCCAATAAATACAAACATATCTGTGAATGCTAAAAGTGTACACTTGTTTATCGCACAATATTTTTGCCTCCCTCCCATACCTAACAGCATAACAATGCAGCAAGACAACAGAGAACACATCAGCAAGAAGGAACACGACAAGGAAGAAAAACACAAGGTACTTTTGATTGTTAAAACACAAAAATTCACACTGCTAAGCAAGAAGAGAGAGAGAAGAAAACATGTATACAACATTGAAATCAATGCAGCAACACACAATGTAAACAGAGATATATGCAAAAGTATGTAAAACATTAAAATAAAAGAAAGAAAGGTAACACTTGTCAATACCTTTAGAATTCTTTGAGTGCCCTCGGCTGTAGAAGCCTTTCAAGGAAGGTAGGTTGAGTGCAATGAAATGTTCGTGAGAGCATATAATTTCCAGAAAGTCAAACTTGTAGCAATGAAGTTCCTGAAAGAAGGAGACAAACAAATAAATGGAAAAGAGGCAAATCAACTACAACATGTAAAACTTGAAAGAAAATAATCACACAGGAAGTTTTGTAGCTTCAAACATGTCGGCAACATACCATTTCATCTCCGGATTTGAACTTCTCCAAGTACAAGTTGATGAGCTTGAACACAAAGCCACGGTCCATCAGAGAAAAGCATTTCTGTGGTTCAAGAAAGAAGAGAGTTTGTTTCAATGGAAGCCTTCGCTGTTTGTCTATAATAACGATATAGCACAACAAGAAATAGAACAAGATATCTATAAATTATCAGACAAGGTATATACAGTAGTTCAGTATGCCAGGTAAAATAACGGCCTGATTTGACTGTGACAGCTGATAAACACAAACATAGATGTAAAACAAACAAAAAGATTACACAAATGCATGACTGCACCATTTAAACATGATGAATTTGAGCTTAGCAACAGTCAAAACAGTTTGAAAACGCGAGACAAAATAAGGAAATGGACAATGCAGTGCTGCGTTATCTATTTTATTATAATGTGAACGTAAAACAGAGAAACAAGAGGCTAGGATGAGCAATCGTCATCATGTCCTCTTATTAATGTGTCTTACATTCGTGCTTCAAAAATAGCAGGATTCAACACCAATGAGCTTCTAAGCATTAACGCTTTCAAGTTTCCATTTTCTTAGCTTGCCCCATGTTTTCATGCTATTTTGACTCAAACATGTACATTGTCAGCTTTTAGCAATAATTGTCTTTGCCCAATAAAAATGGAACAACAAAGAAATTGTCAAGAAAGGCCACAAGTTGTTTCATTTGGTACAAAACTTCACGACTTTAGTCTCTTTTGACACTTATGCTGTTCTGCGCAAGTCTGGGGCATTTTTTAACTGTAGTGTAGTAATTATGGCAATGAATGGAGGGGATATGAAACGATCGAGGGGGGAAGCCCACCTTGAGGAAATGAGCCAGCCCCTGATTGGCCAGCCTCGTCTCATTGCGCTGGTCCCTGTGCTTCTGCATGATGTGCGGAATCAGACACTGCACCAGCGTACGCACGCGGTTGTGGTACTCCTTGGAGAAGCGCTCATGACGCTGCATCTGGAACAAGAGAAGGAACAACAGAGAAAATCAGCTTCAGGCGCACAGTGCGACTTGTGCCCGAAGACGTATACTGCTGTGCGCGTCAGCGACACATATGTCCACAGTATCGTACTGTCCCCTACTTAGAAGAGTTCTTACCAGGTTTGGACATTCCTTGCTTGGACAAACAAGAGTGTCATGTAGATCATTAGGTGGTGATCATGTCTACAAGAGCGCGAAACGGCTGCATGCTTTGTTAAATGCTGTTTTGTTATAACGAGCTTCGATAGAACATTGTTTATCTGCCCTGTGCATTACATAGCCTGCCCAACTCGAACGCTTCCTCTGGAGCTCAACTAAAATACCTAATCCTAAACATTTGACAGAAACCTGTTTGGTTGGGCAAGAGGCTAACTTAAATAATGACACCAATTGAGAAGATAGGTAAAGTAAGATATTTTTACTTAAATATTAAAGATAAAATTTTGAAAAGTAAAGGGGTGACTGAGAAGCACCACTTGACGCCCTTGAAGAGGAGACAGAGGTGTTTTTTTAACGCTGGGTTTAACGTTGGGTTCTTTACTTGAACAAACGCTAAAGAGAAAAACGAGTGTCCTATTATTAGTAAATTACACTTATGGAATTAGTAAATTTCCAAGAATACCATGGTAGCTGCGAGAAGACATTTGGTAAGCGAGAAAACATGCACAAAGAAAATGCAAGTGGTGATGCCACCATGAAATTACTGCACCAAACGCCGTGGACGTCAGAGATCTTGACTGCATCTGCTAGGGCCTGCATAGTTCCTAATCGGACGCGGGACGCGGGACACGGGACGGGGGACGCGGGACAGGGGACGCGGGACGGGGGACGCAGGAGGGACGGACAAAGCCCCAAGCATAAGATGCTTCGCATCTAAAATGATGAATCAATGTGAACGTAATATGTTCATTTAACCTTGAAATATGGCTTCGCAGCAGTGCAAATTTTTCCTGGATATGTGTATTCACGGTACAGCACCCCTCCACTTCAGTGAAATCACCTTCACAGGGGGTCACATGCGGACCAATATACACCTATTCGTTCATTTCGATCCAATAATTTATTTGAATCGAAGCGAATTCGAGTACTGTAATACTCGTTCGAATATTCGAAGGGCTCAAATATTCGCACAAGCCTACATGTGCGAGCTCAGCAACAAAATGTCAGTACAATTCACACACCTTGATCCGATCAGTGTTCATGAGATGCTGAGCCATACTCTTTGCGAGAATCTGGAAGAAGAACCATGACTGGTGCAAAAACTTGTGCACCACCAGGAAGTCAGCATTGTCCGGACCCAGCAGTGACGAGAGGGCCTTCGTCAACTCCTCATGCACGGTAGTCTGTTGAGAGCCTTGCGGAGGCTCGGTCACAAACATGTACTGAAAATAAAAGGCAAGGAACACATACATATGGGCGAATGGCTGTATGAAAAGTTATGCTCTTACAATCAGTTTGTACCTAATGAGTATGCAGGGGCACCGATTATCACAGTCATCGACCGGCCAACAATGCATTGGCAAGTGCCAATTCAGGTAGAAGAAAGTAAGTCGTGCAAACACGGACACAAGGGAAGAGAAACGATCTGCATGTCTTGCTTCCCTACGAAACGGCTCAACTTAATAACGTTCTAACCCCTCAAAAGCATTCAGAACGGCAGACTTCCGTGCACATCATCCGACCTTCACCCTCCTTTCTCATTCTTGCTGCCCATGCACCTGCTTCTGCTTTGCACAGGTGCCACCATAATATGAATCACCTATCACACACAAATCTAACAAGAGACAGATACTACCATAGTTGTTTCAACTGACAATAATGCGCCTAATTACATATCTGATGTCAAACTGTTGCTCATTTACGTAAGGTTCACCTATGTGGCATCAAAAAAAAACTTCCCCATCTCCCGCTAAAGGGGACCATGTGTGGATGCGAAGCAGAGGGGAGATGGTTAGCTTGAGCGGGAGAAACGTCGCCGCTCTCGTTTCGCGTCAGCGGCCCGGGCGCTCATCGCGGCGCTGCACAGGAGAGAGAATGAGGCGCGCTCCGTCATTTTCATACGGTGGAACTACCGTGGTGCTCCCAGTAGAGTATGCAGCTGTCGCACTACCAGTCGTGCGCGCCGCTCCGCAGAGGACTCCTAGAGGTGAGAACCGTAGGAGAGGAGAGAGAGGGGACGCGGGCGCCGCTCCGTAGAGTAGAGAAAGGGGGTGAGCGTAGAAGAGAGGGGGGAAAGGAAGCGCATGCGCTGTGGGGATGTCGGACGCAGGCGCCGCTCCGTAGAGTAGAGGATTCCTAGAGAAGAGAATGGGGGGTGAGCGTAGGAGAGGAGAGAGGGGGAGGGGACGAGCATGCACTGTGGCGGTGTGGGACGCGGCACGTGGGAAGGAGGGATGGACTGCGCCCCCTCCCCCCCCAAACACATGCAAGCAAGATCAAGGAATGGAGTCAACCTGGGCAACAGACACCACCTGCCTAGCCATTGCTAAGCAGCCTCTCTGTGCTCTCGCCATGACTCTGGTGATTGTAGTGGTGGTTGACGGCCTTATATTGTACTACAGTGTTTTGGTTCGCATAGTGGGTGCTTCCCTACTTCATGAAAGTGGCCGGACGCGGGACGCGGGAGGGACGGACATAGCCCCGAGCATAACATGCTTCGCATCTAAAAATTCCCCATCTCCCGCTAAAGGGAACCATGTGTGGATGCGAAGCAGCGGGGAGATAATTAGCTTGAGCGGGAGGAACGTCGCTGCTCTCATTTTACGGCAGCGGTCCGAGAGCTCATCGCGGCGCTGCACAGGAGAGAGAATGAGGCGCACGCGCTCCGTCATTTTCATACCGCGGAACTACCGTGGCACCCCCCAGCGGAGTATGCAGCTGTCACACCACCTGTCGTGCCCGCTGCTGCGTAGAGGATTCCTAGAGGAAAGGACGGGGGATCGTAGGAGAGGAGAGAGAGGAGGAGGGGACGTGCATGCGCTGTGGGGGGTGAGGAGAGGACGCGCATGCGCTGTGGGGATGTGGGACGCCGGAGCCACTCCGCAGAGTAGAGGATTCCTAGAGAAGAGAGGGGGGAGGGGACGCGGATGCACTGTGGGACGCGGGCGCCGCTCCGTAGAGTAGATGATTCCTAGAGTAGAGGAAGGGGGTGAGCGTAGGAAAGCATAGGGGAGGGGACGTGCTGTGGGACGCTCCGTAGAGTAGAAGATTCCTAGAGGAGAGAAAGGGGGTGAGGTAGGAGAGAGAGGGGGATGGGACGCGCATGCGCTGTGGTGGTGTGGGACGTGGGAAAGGAGGACGGACTAAGCCCCCTCCAAACACATGCAAGCAAGATTAAGGAATGGGGTCAACCTGGGCGACAGACACCACCTGCTTAGCCATTGCTAAGCAGCCTCTCTGTGCTCTCGGCCATGACTCTGATGACTGGGGTAGGGTTGATGGCCTTCATATTACTACAGTGTTCTGGTTCGCATAATGGGTGCTTCCCTACTTCATGAAAGTGGCCGGACGCGGGACGGGGGACGCCGGACGGACATAGCCCCGAGCATAAGATGCTTCGCATCTAAAAAACTTCCCCATCTCCCGCTAAAGGGAACCATGTGTGGATGCGAAGCAGAGGGGAGATAATTAGCTTGAGCGGGAGAAACGTCGCCGCTCCCGTTTGGCGGCAGCGGTCTGGGCGCTCATCGCGGCGCTGCACAGGAGAGAGAATGAGGCGCGGGCGCTCCGTCATTTTCATACCGCGGAACTACTGTGGCGCCCGCCGCGGAGTATGCAGCTGTCGCACCACATGTCGTGCGCGCCGCTCCGTAGAGTAGTGGATTCCTAGAGGAGAGGACGGGGGCACTGTAGGAGAGGAGAGAGAGGGAGAGGGGACGCGCATGCGCTCTGGGACACCGCTCCCTAGAGTAGAAAGGGGAGAGCGTAGGAGAGGAGAGAGGGGGGTGTGGGACGCGGGAAGGAGGGACGGACAAAGCCCCCCGCAAGCACATGCAAGCAAGATCAAGGGATGGCGTCAACGAGACGCCGCTCCGTAGAGGATTCCTAGAGGAGAGAAAGGGGGGGAGCGTAGGAGAGGAGAGACAGGGGGGTGGGACGTGGGATGGACAAAGGCCCCGCAAGCACGATCAAGGAATGGAGTCAACGGGACGCGGGTGCCGCTCCGTAGAGTAGAGGATTCCTAGAGGAGAGAAAGGTGGGGAGCGTAGGAGAGGGGGTGTGGGACACGGGAAGGAGGGATGGACAAAGCCCCCCGCAAGTACATGCAAGCAAGATCAAGGAATGGAGTCAACGGGACGCAGGCGCCGCTCTGTAGAGTAGAGGAATCCTAGAGGAGAGAAAGGGCGGGAGCGTAGGAGAGGAGAGAGAGGAGCTGTGGGACGCGGGAAGGAAGGACGGACAAAGCCCCCCACAAACACATGCAAGCAAGATCAAGGAATGGAGTGAATGTGGGCGACAGACACCACCTGGTAGAGCGCGTTATCCTTTGCTTGCACCCACCACCTGCCTAGCCATTGCTAAGCAGCCACTCTGTGCTCTCTGCCATGATTCTCATGACTGTGATGGTGGTTGACGGCCTTATTGTACTACAGTGTCTGGTTCGCATAGTGACTGCTTCCCTACTTCATGAAAATGACCGGACGCGGGACGCGGGACACGGGACGGGGGACGCGGGAGGGACGGACGGACACAGCCCTGAGCATAAGATGCTTCGCATCTAAAACAACAGTTTGACCTGCGTATTATTGGCAGAATCAAACTTGACACTTTTTGGTGGGCAGTGCAGTACTGGCCATCAAGCCTACCACATGGGTACGCACCTGGACATAGCTGTGCAGAATGTCCTCCCTGCCGGCTTCGTGCACGCAGGTCACCAAGTGAATGAGCACGCGCACCGTGTTCAGCGCGACTTCCTCGCTTCCTGTGCTCACGAGGAGCTTCCAAAGCTGGTTCAGCGTTGTTGGCAGGAAGTGGATCATGGCACTGCCCTCCACGGCATGAAGTGCCTTTACAATGACAACAGCAACAGGGTTAAAGAGGTGTCGTCATATCTCTTGGCAAGATACTCAATTACTCGCCTTTGACTGGAGCAGTGCACACATGGCAGTGGCAGGAAGCAAAAATAACACTGAGTTGCATTCATAATTAAAGTTTTTTAAAAGTGGATGTTCATAATACACGTTGAGGAAAAAAGCCTACACATAGCAGGTCAATTCCACTAAAATGAAAGTTTGCAAGCATAGGTGTGTGCAGGGTTCCCCATTTGTGGGGGGTGGGGTGGGGGGGAGTGTAAGGTGGGTCTCAATAAGATTAAGCTTCTGCCTCAACACAGCTTTCTGTGAGCTAGTATTTTTTTTTATTTTCATCCTTGTAGCTTGGCACCAATGCCAGCAATATAGAACGTAAAAGAACTTCTTGGAAAAATAGTTTCATTAACCCTATATACAAAGGCAAACTGCAGTAAAAAAAATCTTACATCTTTAATCAAATGTGTTCCAACAGGAATGGTAAGAATGTTACCTTGAATGAAAAATTACACATGATAAACTAAAAATCTTGCAGTTTATCATTACAGTCAACATTTGCCCAAAGTTGACACTGAATGAACCTTTCAGAGTCCTTCAAAACACCCAAATTCCCCTTGCGTACCTCTGAAATTTACATCTTCTGACAATTTCTGACATTTCACAAAAGCAACAAGCTAGCAGAAGAGAAAAGCTAGGAACCCATGCACTCAATGCATAACAAACAAAAAAACAATATACCAGTTGAATGTTAGACTGCCATGCTTATTTACAAAGATATCGATCTTAACGGCAACGCTGCAACCTCCACCCACAAGTTCTGCTTCCCCACACTTCATGCAATGTCAGGTACGTTTTGCTCCATAAATGATACAGTTCCACCAGAAAGTTGAAATAAGAATGTAGACACGAATGGCCATGTTTCGCTAAACACACACATATCTTTTCCTGGGAAGAAGGGGAGGGTGCAGAGGCAGCATGTAGCTACAGTATACTCTCGTTAAACGGAACCTGAAGGGACAAGGAAGATATGTTCCGTTCAACAGGAGTTCCGTTCAAGAGATTTCCGTTTACTGAGTGTATTTCTATAATTTTGAAGCATCTCATACCGACATGCTCAATTTCATTATTAACAACCTATTACAGGTCCGCAGAAAGCTGAAAGCCTTTTTTAGAAGGGGATCTCCAATTTCTTGGTGTTGATACAGGGTTCAATACCAACTGGGAGAAAAGTTATTCTTCAACTGAGAAGGTTTTCCTGTGAGATATCCACGTGGGTTTTCTTCATACTGCTTCAAGCTACTGCCAGTTGCATGATAACTTTCTTGTATTTAATTAAATTTGCACTTATTAAAACACTCAATACTACCTTGACAGGACAACAGGTGCCAGAGTGATGAATAAGCTAGCCTTTACACTGAAGCACTTGCCCCATACATATCATGCCAAAGTCATGACAGGCCTTGCATATCTAGGGACAGCCACTCGATGGACCTTCCAAAAGTCCGTCAGTGACACTTAGCTCATCTTTCTGCACATAGTGTGGTGTCGAATTGATGTCGAATTGATGTCGACTTTGTCAAACTGGAGAGGCCAGTTGTTGCAGACCTATTCATGCACACTTTACATGTCTTTAAATAACATATTCTGTTGAGCTTGCTGGATGCTTAGCAGATACTTTGCAGTCTTTGAGGTCTCTACTTAGCAATTTATCTCTTTGCGACTCATTGCTGGTTTTCTACTATGTCACACATTTTGGTGTGGCACAAAGCCCCTCCTTCACCCTCTTGCCTTCTTTATAAAACTGCTGCCTAAAGCCTAATTCATGCGGCCTTAAAACGCTCCGTCGCATCATCGCAACGGCTTTTAAGTCTGCCATGAGACTATTTTTGCTAGTGTCTCCTAAATCATGTACACCAACAGCATTAGCTGATGTTTTGAACCTGCCAACGTACTATTTTTAAGAGAAAATGGTGATGGAATGCTGTCTTATGACGGTAATGTGATGTTGTGTGCCTCTGGCCTAAGTAATAAAGAAGGCATCTTAAGGCGCACACAGAAAGCAGACAGAGTCAATGCCAAGTGTGGCAAAGGCAACTTTTCGTGGAAAACTTTATTGCTATGTCTTAGGATCTGAAGGGCCCAACTTTCTACATGGAACTGCAGGCATACGGAGCGCAAACATTTATGGGAAGGGTGTTTACCAACCTTGACAACCTTTGAGATTTCCCGCTCAGCTTCAGTGCCCATTGAAGGGAGTGCCTGTTCCTGCATGACCACATGCGCAACCTGCCATCTCTGGAGTTACATACATACGGACCACATGCACACCGCCACTGGCTTTGTGACTGCGTGCCCCAATGTCGCGAGGAAATACAGTATTCTCGTGCGTGTAACCCAACCCTGCCTGCAAATGTGCACACCCCTGGAATACTATGTAAAGAAAGACTGATGCATGCAACTGCCAAAAAACACTTCGTGGCAAAAAAAATTTAATCCTTAGCTGTTAAAACACGACTCAATTAGCAAAACACATAGCTTCATGAATGTGTAGCTCGTTGCCACCCTTATTCCTCCTGTTCAGAAAATGTTTGGCTTCACAGCAAAAGAAATTTTGTCTTCAAATGTGACTTCATGGCAGTACATAAATACGTCACTGTGAAGCCAAAGTCGGAAAAAATTTGTGTCGCTGTGAAGCTCCATCTGAGGCTAAATTTGCACGCACCTCACGCCTGAACAAAGTACAGATAATTCTATATTATGTGTAAAAGAACAATGATTACGCACACGAAAATACTGTAGTTTTACTTGTATGTAGTGCCAGTCAGTGTAGTCCCATTCAATGTGACTTGCCACAAAACCATGACAAGTACATAACGTGTAAACTCGAGTGAACCCCATCAATGTGTTATTGAACAAGAAGGTACATCCAAAATTCTGCAAGCAAGCTTTCCTCCTAGGCACAATGGTATAAACATGTCTGTGCTTTGTGGCAAAAGTTTTGCTCATCCAATTTCTTAACAGTGATGCATCTCTCACCTATTGCAACTAGAGCAAACTGCATGCCAGAATAATGCAGAGGTTTCGAGAAGTCATTGAAGCTACCCACCAAACTGTTTAAAAATGAAAACACTCAGAAATCATACAAACAATTTTCAGAGCAAGCTCCCATGGCCTGATGCTACACCCCCCCTCCACCCCCCAGCAACACTGTGCATTACACAGAAGACTGCTTGCAGAATTTCAAATATCCTTTAATAGGGATATGTGACAATAAAACTACTTCCTTATGTCTCTGTCCCTCAGAGAAAGCTTCAAGCACATGCTAAACACTGAACAGTATGTTTGCAACAGCTATAAATGCCTAAATTGCTCCCAATAATAAGACGGATTAACTATACCTTCAAAAGTGCAAATCTGGCAAAATGGTTAATTCGATAAATAACAAAAACGGATGAGAGTTCAAGCTTTCAAAACGATGGGATTTCTTTACAAAGGCACTAATTTTAGAACTATGCAGCTGCCAGTTTGTCTTAATTTTGTTTCTGTAACAATGTTTAAAAGTACATATGGCCCTATTGATTGATCATTCCAGCGTACAAATTGCAAGCGCTAAAAAGACCTCATAATGGAATACTCAGGGTAGTACTTGCAAGAACATACGGTTTTTAGTGATGACAGCCACACTAAGTCAGGCTGTTTGAGCCTGCTTGTATTAGGCAGTAAAGCAATGCCACAATCTCAAACGGACTTCATAGCTGTGTCCAGAGCATTTTGAAATGATCAATCAAAAGTGCCATCAGGCTGGTATGAAGCTTATTATCCGGAATATCAATGTTCAACATGAATAAATGCAATAGAACGAATAGTTAACTCCTCTAGCACTACATTTAGTACAGACCAAGATGTACTATGTCATAATGATGCACAAAAAAAGCCACACAATGCTTCTTCACCTGCTGTTACAAGGAACCAGAAGTTCTAGACATATGTTTGTTATGGTTTTAGTTATCCTGTCCCAGAAGAGCTTTCTATATTTGTTAATACACTTTAGTGCTGCTGCTCACTTTGCTTAGTGAGCAAATGATCAAGGAAGGCTGTCGCAGTGTTAAAAACAAAAATACATTGAACATACCAAAGCCACCTGAACATTAGGATGGTAAATCAAGAGTTAATCACATTTCTGATGTCCAACAGTAGTGAAAGAAAATTGATAAGGAAAGCTATATTAGCCATGTTAACCACCAAATGATTAATAGTATTCAATCACCAATGCGCATAAGGATAATTACCAAGGTTGTGTCTGGTACATAAGAAGCCCACAGAGATTACACCAGCTTTATCGATAATGTTACTAGTTTAAGCATTTAGGGTGAATTGTGCACCTACTAGATCAAAGAACAGTTGCTGACATTTGTTGCCACAGGCTGTTTATCACTCACTATAGTTACATGACAAGTTGAGCAGCATAACATTAATTGTTATACATACGCGAGGCTGCGTGTATTCATTCTAAAACTAATTGTCTTTTTTTTTTTTTTAACTGATCTGTCACTGCTTAAAGGGGCCCCCGCAACACTTTTCGAGCATGGTCAGAAAACGCTGCCGATCGGTAGTCGAGGCTCCCGAGAACACGCGAGCCAAATATTAAAGCGCAGCACGTGGCCTGTAATTTGCAATAAATTCTCAAAGTCAGCTAAAAATCGCTTTCTCTTCTCTCGACAAATGATGCTACATACTCAAAAATCATTGCGTCCCAGGCCCAAGTATCATGCCATTGGCTGATTTGAGCATGGCGCGCTCAAGAGTTACTGGGGCCACTGTGAAAGGCCGCGACATGTCCGTGCGTGCGTGCGCGATCACACTGAAAAGCCGCGCATTCGAAGAAAAAAAGAGAATAAGTGCTTAAGGTCACAAGGCGCACATGACGTACCTTCCTCCCCCGTGCCATCCCTCCCTGCTTTGCTTCTAGTGCTTTCGTTGGAATGAGAGAAGAAAGAAAGCAATTGCAGCATGCGACAAATCTTTGTAACCCTGCTCGTACTGGACGGATTCAAAAAATTTTTGCGGCGCTCAGTTCCTCAGGCAATAAGCTCCTCTACTGAATCCATTCCATGGCTACTTTGGAAAAGCGTTGCAGGGCCCCTTCAGGCAGCACAAAATATGGATCCCGAAATGTCTTATGCGACTGCTTTTGTGATTAACAGTATGAAATTGGCAAAGTAGTAATCGAACGACACGAGGTTTGTAATCATGAAAGTAGACAGTGCTTACGCTTATTATATGAATAATTTCCGTCGCGTAGACTAAGGTCTAAATTCTTTGGCGAACATTGCAGCGAAGAGTTGAATCCGTGAAAAGTCTACCGTATTTACACGAATGTAGGTCGACCCATTTTATCTTAATTTGAAATCCGAAGTTGGGGGGTCGACCTAGAATCTAAAACTAGTTTCGGTTGTAAAATCTTTCTGAAAATGATCCCCGCGTATTGCCACGAAGCTAGCTTTCCTGCACAGCTTCCGCACTGCCGTGAAGCCACCTTGGCAGACCAAAATTCGACCTTGTTTTCTTCGGAGACATCGTAAATAAATTTTTTTATGAAATGTGCTCGAGCTCTTTTTTTTCATATTTTGCCGTGCGGTATTAGGGGGGGTCGACCTACATTCGTGTAAATACGGTATTTTAATATCCATACTATCACAAGATATTGAAGGCCTCAGAAGGGTAATTTGTGCACAATGCAACTAATTCACCATGAGTACATCTTTGAAAAGATAAGCAATGGTCTGCACTAAATGTATCCCAACAAGATATACTATAAGCTGCAAATGTTGTTGAAACACTCACTCCTGAAGATGATGAATCAGTGAAATTACATCTCAGAAACCTTAAGCGCTCTCGGAGCAAGAGGTTGAATTAAAATTGAGAGTATTGCTGCTCGAAGCTACAGAAGCTGTAGCCTTTGGCTATTAAGCCAAGCAGTGACGTAAAACGCTTTTTACCAGATACAGTGCTGCCTATACATTGCCCCCTAAATGTACATGTAAGAGTGCAGGTTTATTTGTAACGCTATTGTCATAAAAAACTGCAAGAATGATAACAAGACAACAGTAAACCTGCCAGAGAAAGGCAGAGAGAACCATACTATCAAGAGACCCGTCAAGGAAACAAAGATTCTGCCACAATCTGTGATGCTAAAGCTGTAATATAACAGTGTGCAATATCTACGCAAGGTGCCGTACATGCTTCACCACGTCACTTAGTCATGCTACGTGCCAAGAAGCCACCAACCAAGGTTAAAATCAGTGGTCACACCGAGAGAAGGCAGGTTGCGGGTTAGTAGCCATGCAGGAACGTACAATACTTACGCCCAAAAAGCCCATTAATAACAAGTTGCCATTCAACAGCATTTGGCTGCCCGTCAGGTCACAAAAGCGCACTACCGTTGGCGACAAGCACACGTGACATTCCGAGTGCATGGCCTTCCTATACATTCAATGTTGTGCAATGCTGTACTGACTCGCTTATTCATTTAAAGATAATCAGGGTAGCTATTTACAGAGCATATGTGCTCAGTCATGCCCTTGGATCATGTGTTGAATCACATATGCTGTCATCATGCGCAAAGGCCATGCACTAGAAATCACTGCAATTGAGTTATTACTAACTATACATACCACAATGCAATGCTACTTAATGCTAGAGTATGCAAGGAGAGGCTCCAAATGCATCCTCTGAGTATTACTGCTTTTGCATGTTGCCACCTAAAAAAAGCTTAAAATAATATGACAGCCTGTATAGTTGAAAGGTTAAGTATCAATCCCATAAAAAGTTGCACAGTGCTGCAATATCAAAAAAGAAAAAAAAAAACTTGCGATGTCAATGCACCGACCATAGTCAGAATGCCAGGCAGTTTTATGAATCTATTCAGGTGACTGGTTGTGCAAACGGCAATACGAGAACTGCTGACATTAAGCAGGCCCTGACTGATTGAAATTGTATTTACTCGCGTAATGAACGCACTCGCATAATAAACGCACCCCCCAACTTCAGTCGTCAAAATTAGGATTTTTTGTTTCTCCCGCGTAATAAACGCACCCCCTACATTCATCCGCTGCAGTCCCGCGAACCGACACGACGTGGCGCCTCCTTGCCCGTTGATCTTTTCCGTTTTTTATTATGCCGATCCCCCCTCGGTTCGCTCCCTCCCCCCCCTTCGCCTGCTGCCGCGCGCAGTTGTTTGTTTTTCTTTCGATCTGTGCGCGGCACGTCCCCAGTGTTTTTGAATTATCCGTGTGCCACAGCGGGATTCACAAACGGTGCGAGTGTAGAGACATCGCGGCTCACAAGCACACAGCGAGCGAAGGTCACGAAACTGCCCGCGCCCACCAACGGTCGCTTCCTGCAAATACGAAACTTTAAGGCCCAACCACATGCATGCACGCGATTTTCGAGCGACGGCGACAGCATTTGCTGTCGCGAAGGTTCATCCGTCGCCGTCGCGTCACAGGCATGTCGCAGGTTTCTGAAAAACCAGAAAAAAATCGCTTGTCGCCCAGAAAAGAGCGTGACGATTTGCGTAACACGGTAGCACCCCTGATCCTCGCTTCGGTTGCCATTTGCACTTCATGCTTGTTATCCGCGCGTACTTCAAGGAACGCAAGATATAGGCTACCTTTTTTTACAGTCACATCCCACGCGGAGAGCGAGGCAGCGGCCGTATTTTGTCGGTAATCGTGTTATCGACGGTTTGTTTTGATGCTTCGGTGGTAGCTTGCTGCAATTGTGGTTGCTTGGTGCAATGTCAACCAGTGTCAACGTCGTCGTCGTGCGAGTTTGCCACGGAGTGACGAAGTCACGGAGTTTGCCAAGTGCGTCGGTGTGTCGTAGCGTACGCTTCCGGCCGCCCCTCGAGATCACAGCAGATACCACTGTCGCGATTAAACAAAAGATCGCGAAAAAATAAAGCCGCGAAACGCTTTTATGGGGTGCGCGGGGACAGCTTGCAGAAGATTGCGCCGTCAACCACCGAAGATGAGTGAAGTGCAATAAAGAAGCTGTTTCCAAACAGTGTACGCGTACGTTAATTGCGAAAGATTAAGCTACCTAACTTTTTTTTTTTTTTTTTGCATTACCGCGTTTTTGCTCATCTCGAAAAAGTTTTCGTAAAATTTACCCCACATAATGAACGCACCCCCCAACTTTGCTTCGATTTTTCGGGGAAAAAAAGTGCGTTCATTACGCGAGTATATACGGTATGTACGACGAAAAAGCTAAGTCACATATTAAAAAAAAAGTGGCCTTTTTCACTGTGCAGTCATAAGGATTCAGATTCCATTTAACAGATTGCTCCACAAATATTTCTCTAGAATGCCAAATGAAAATATGTGTATTCAAAATAAGTAGAATTTTAGAAAAATGAAGAGCATGTACATGCAATATATGGAAAATATAACAAAAGAAAAAAAGTCACCTAGGGTTTACATTCACAAAGTTTTCAAACTGAGTACCAAGTGCATAACACTCGCGAAAACAACAATAACATGACAAGCAATACTAATTGCAAAGCAGACAAATGTATGCTTTGTATATCCAAGCAACGCACAAATTATACTACACAACATCAAGGCATGATGACTTCCAACAGCGAGACTAAAGTAGCCGACATGCTGTAAAGTTCATACAGTGCCACATCTATAAATAGCACATGCTTCTTCATTCGTGAACACAAAAAAAGCCATGCTAGACAACTCCGATACACCTTGAATACTGCATTACTTGCTCAGGACACTTACCGAGTGGGAAAGTTCACTGCCTACAATTTTAAAAGGTAAAAAATGTGCCCTCACAAAGGAAATCCTCCCACCACTATGTGTAACTTTTTCTTTTTTTTTTCCACGTTATGCTACAGCATATGTGCATTGTCTCCATCAACAAGCAAGAGGTCAGTGTTTTTTTTTTTATTTGTTTCCACGAAAATCCTGTGCTTTTTCCAGTCGCAAAGTCCCTGCCATGTGCATCTTTTGCCAATAAATTAAGAAACTTTTTGTGTCTCATGTGTCTAAAACCACTTAAGTTCACTGAAGCTCAATTAAATAGTACCTCCATTGCAGATCATTAATTATTATGCCTCTTTATCGGTACTAATGTGATGGTTACGGTCCACGTGAGTCCCCCTCACCTTGAAACAACTGAATGCAAAGACGGAGAAATCCGTGTTCCTTTACCAAGTTTTGGAACAATCGATGCACAGATACATATAGGATACTTGTTGCTCAGGGTCTTGTTCATGTGAGACGACAAAGTGTCTCTAAATTTTTATAAAAATAAAACTGAAGGTGCGACAAACAGGCTGCAGCAGCTCTATGTGCTATAATAATTCAGTAGATTTTCACTACTTTACACAGAAACGATATGAATTTCACGTAATATACATATAATTTTGTTAAATATATAGTACTACACAAAAGAAAAGTAACACATGTATGTAACCTTTCGGTACGACGGCCACAGAGTTGGAATATACACTGGTACAAACATGCCCCACATGGTCACGATGCACATACAAAGCCAACAATGAAGACCTTGCGGAACCTTACCTTGAGTAGCGTACTAGTCTCGGTATCAGGCCCTAAAACCTTTGTCTCCAACTGCTTTTGACAATGCACAAAGAAGTTGTGGAGGTGCTGGTCCTAAATAGGAGAGAGAAATTTCCAAGAAATGAAACTGTACTTGCTGGAAAATGCCAACACCATGTTGTACTAGCAAGGAGCCAGTACCCAAAAAAGTCACAGTTTCACCGCAAGGGTGAAGCAATGAATGCGATAGCAAAAAATTGTAATGTTATACGAAGTGAGGCTGGCAGCTAACTCTTTTTGGATCCCATCTCACGCAACTCTAGAAAACGCTTGTTTTCTTGGCGTTGAGAGCGCAGCACGTAGAAGGGTACAACGCCGCTGTCAGCCGAGAAGGGGAGATATCTCCAACGCGCGCCCCCGCTCGTAAAATCGAAGGTCGCTCGGGGACCCCCCCTCGCGTCTTTTCACGCTCACGAACGATGAGCGGGGTTATATATATACATATACATATACGGCAAATGACGCCGACGCCGACGGTGAAAACCAGCCGCGAGTGTCCATATAATTGCTATCGCAATAAAAAGTGATCATAGCTGAAGGCAGTCATTAACATAATCTAATACACTAGCTCAACTGCACAAGCAAGGAGACCCTCCCAGCAGCCTCGTCTAGCGGACCCTAAGTGAGCTGACTCCATCACGAGCCTGAAAATACCTTTATTTTATCATACAGTGAAATGCTCTTTCACTGTTGATTGCACTTATATAGACACCCATTGTTAATTATGTTATAAGTCACTCATGTTTTGTATGCACCGTATTTACTGGATTGTAACACCATCCCGACTGTAACGTGAGGGGTGACTTTTCATTGCATCCAGGAAGAAAAAATAGTATATCGGTATTCGATTGTAACACGAGGGTCAACTTTAGGTAGCGAAAATCTGGAAAACAACTCGCATTGTTCGAGTAAATACAGGACATGTAAGTAGCCAAATTTCCCTTTTTCTTTTTAATTTCAACTAGTGTGCCCCAATACCTATGCTTTCTTAATTCTATTTCTGGGGAAAGAAATACCCATTCCTGCTCAGAAGCAATGAAGAAGAATTAATATACATACTTCATTGAACTGCGTTTTTATGCACATATGATGACCTGCGTCACATCGAATCCACAGACTTCTTTTTGCCCTTTGACTGATTCAGTGTGAGACAATGGAGCACATGCTTTTAAGCGTGTCGCACTGCTTCACTCCATGGCGCATTAATTAGCAATATGCCATAGAGTGAAATACTACGTATTATTCAGCCCTTCAATGAACATAGTTGCAACTGTTGCAACTAAGTCACAAACTTATGTTCAAGGTTGCTAACTCGCCATTTGGACATGACTGCACAGCACGGTACACATTTAAAGGGAACACTCGGTCATTGTTAAAAGCAGCATAGGTAACTAAACAATTCCCATACCCCTATAGGTAAAAAGCCTCAGATCTAATATGTTCAACATACCTTAATTGACATATTAAAAACTGTATTCAAGCCCCTGCCCCGTATCTCAGCGATAACCAATGGAGGAGACCTAACAGTGGATCCCTTTAACTGTGCAATGAACTGTAGAACTGGTCAGTCCGTCATCATCATAACTTTTCATTTTCTCTTATTCCCTCTGAGAAGACTAGTCGTCTAGAATACTATAACCTCTGTGCCATTCAACAGACTTTCCTCTCTCTAGTCCACATGATAGCATGGTTATCTATCGATCACACAACACATCGATAACAGTGGGTCTGCCCCTAGCAGCATTCACAATATTTGCAGCAGACTGCAGAATCAATGCAGAGTCAAGTAAGAAGTCCACAGGAAAGAGTCATACCCTCGTGTGTACAGTGGAGACAAGTCTGAACCCAACTTTGAAAAGCTCCCGGCCACCTTCCACGAGCCGCACGTCAGGTCCACAAAACTGAAATGTAGGAGAACCAGAATGAGCAGAGATAGGGAAATTTTCAATGAAATGGTGAAGTGCTGTATGAGCAAAACACACACAGAGACTGTGATCAACAATGAACAGGCAAAAATTTACTTTATTTTTTTGCTCTTGAATAAATATGATGTCCACTTATGTGAACATTATTAGGTGCCCTTACCTTCCCAACCTTTTGGGCCTACCGACTTTGTAAGATCTGGGTATGACATCAGTCAGTCCCAGGCATTAATAAAGGACTTACAAACTGCTGATGAAAACACTACACTTTTCACACATCGTTACTCAGCATGTGTGTCACGGTGGGCCCCATACGTTGCTTTGTTATCAACCTTATTGAAGGAAACAAGCATGAGCTGTTTGCATGGGCATAGGCGACTACCTGCAAGCTTTCACATATGGCACACCCTATCTAGGGTACGGCTGCGAACATTTAACGAATTAACCAAGTAGCACTATGAGCAGGTGAATGTACCAAACCAAAAATAATGCTCACAACTAGTGTAACATTATCCAGCTTCCATGCGCCTACAATTCACTCTTCAGGGTAATATGACACAGAAATAAAAGCCAAGGAAAGTTCTTAAGCGAGCACTCACTCCTTTGCCAAGGCCAAGAGGCTTGTACGAAAGGTACCCAGAAGGCAAATTGGCGGCCACAGGAAGCATGTCTTCCTCAATATTAAGCCTGCAAAGGGAAGCACATTCAAAAGGAACACTGGTTAAAAATACCGTTGCTGCTCAGGTGCGATGCAGATGTGCGCCATGCTTTCAGGAATGGAGCCATCAAGGAACTTCAGTAACAAAGGGGTCTTCTATCCTAAATTATCATAGCATTTCTGACTTTTTACAGATTCACTCCAGCTTTAAAAGAAAATAACTGGCTCTGTTCAGTAATGACACAGGCAGCCATGAAAAACTGGTCAATAGCTGAGAAACAAGAATGGAGTCCGACATCATTTAAGAAATTTTGATTGAAGGCAGCTTTTCCTTTCACCTAGGACACTTCTACATGTAAATGTTACAAAGAAAAGGAAAGACTGATTCCATTTCATAAACACATAAATGTTGCTTGTGCAAGAAAAATTAGCTCCTGCACATCACTTCATGCCCCACAATATAAGCAGCTAGCGTACCGTGTTCAGCAATTGAAATGTGCACTCAAGAGCTTACAGGGTGCCAGCGGTTTTCGTGCCACCGCTTAGGCACTGAGCTGAGTATATTGTGGTACACGATGAAAGCAACAGCCTTCGCAGAACATTGCGTTAGAGTCACATCTCCCAGCGATCACTAAGCTCTCTCAAGTTGCATGAATTTCCAGCTGCCATGTGGACCAATCATTATGTTTAGGTCGATGAGCACCACACTTGCAGGAAAGCATGTAACAAGGAGACAGAAGGAAGCTTCAAACCTGCCTAATAACATGCACACCATTGCGAGTCAATCACTACGATCAGCAAGGTAGCCGTGGCTACCCTCCTGGTTATGATCAGACATAAAAGAGTGGTATGGATCCCACCAACCTTCCCTTGTTGAGCAGAGGTAGCCAGGAGTAAGCCGACAATGCTCTCAATGGGGCCCTCTTTGCGTTTGGCGCCCTTGGCAATGTCACAGCTCACGTGGTAGAAGGTGAACAGAAGGTGGTGTTGCTCGTGCAACTCCAGTGGAAGCACAACCTTCACCTGAAGGAGACATTTTAGAGAAATGAATTTGCTAAACAAAATAGAGTTAGATGACAGTGTATGCTTTCATTAGGCAAATATACTTACAGGGTAACGAAAGCTTAATTTTATAAAGACTTCTACAATGACCTTGGTCAGTATGCATCACTTCTGCACTTTTCACTAGTATAGCCTGTGCACATGAGCTCTGATAATTTGATCGGCAAAACCATAAACGTCAGCGGTAAATATTTTAACACTTACATTCAAAAACTTGGAATACTCTAATTTAAGTTGAAGTGAACGTGATATCGTAGAAAAAATATTTTATTTAATATTTGAAGACCTGTGCATATTCGCACAAGCCTAATGAAAATGAAAACAGGTTTCATTGTCTTTAACAATCAGGCTCCAGATTCCACAAACACAAAATGCTCATCAAGATGTAAAGGCACAATGTGCTAAGCCAATTTATCATATAGAAATATAAAATTTAGGCATGAACAAAATATTTCAGCGAAAAAAAAATAAATTTTCAACAACATATAAAAAAAGTACTGTAAAATAAAAAAAAGAGCAGCCGGTAAGAAAAAATACACAACCTTTGTACACTCCATTTTGTATATTAAGCTTCCTAGGGTGACGTTTTCAAAGCTTAAACATACAACCAAGGTTGAGTATTCCTACTTATATCTGTAGACCCACAACTGCATATTCAAAACCTTATTCCGCACCGATAAAAAAGAAACTGAAAGTGTTTTCTCAAAAGTAGACATAGCTATTTTTCCTTGTGAAGCATTAAACAGCCACAAGGTTTTAAAAAAGGGATTCCCTTACCTCCTCGTAAAAGTCCGGCGTGACACAATGATGCGTCACAGCCGTGTACGATTGTGAGACGAAGAGGGGCTCCCCTGGTCTACCATAGATGCACTGAAAATTGCAAAATTAGTCAAAACATAGATATAAAAACATTCACAGAATATGTGAAAAGATCACAAAGAAGCTAATCACATTATCTGTGTGAAAAAAAAAAAAGTGCAAGGCAGATACAAAAACACTAGCGACGTTAGAGCAAGACACTTCTGCAGAAAAAAATATAAAGTCGCAACAGTGCAGACATGATTATGAGGCATGCATTAGTGGGGGACTCCAAATTAATGTTACCCCCCCCTCCCCCCCCTAAATATATGGTGTTTTTGGATTTTGCCCCCCACAGAAATGCAGCTGCCGTGGACAGTAATGGAACCAGAGCCCTCGTGTTTTGCAATGCAGTGCCCCAGCTGCTAACCTACCACTGTAGATGTCAGATGGAAATGCTCATGACAAAGGCTGGCTGCAGTGTGCTTTCAGGGGAAAAGAACAATTCCGTAACCAAGATAGCCTGCCGCTTAACGAGAGGCTAGTATGGCCACTCCCACATCTGGGAGAGGTCAATGAAGTCATCATTTACAATAACCACGCGACACTTTTTCAAGTTGTGAGGCTCGGTCACTGACTCACCTTCAGTGCTTTCGTTCCTTCTTCGTCTCTGTCCCGGAGCTCCACACAGCACGAGATGTTCCTTGCCTGCATAGATATTCCATACGCACTTTGACAGGCATCTTTAAGGAACAATACTTTGAGAATAGTGGGCAGGTGGGCAGATTTTCAAAAGGTCAGTCCGAAAGAAAGGAAGCCTAAATTTTATCAGTTTCTTTTATTACTTTCATTCAATCACTGTAGATAAGAGCGAAACATGCACAAAGGACACATTATGTTAATGCCTGAGTTGGTACATGGCATTTGCTGTGACAGTGTTACTAGCGCAAAGAAACCCAAGGAAAGAGGCAGGGATGGGACAGGTGGAATAAACGAGTTCAAAAGTGCACGTGTAATTCTGAGACCATGGGAAACCATGTAATATTGACACGTGGTTGACAGTTGGGCTAGCTGGGCTAGTTGGACGTGATGGACAAGGAAAGGAAAATAATGATGATGACAAGATGCTTCTCATCATCTCCACCCTAATTTCCTTAATGAAACCTCAGCACACAGAAATGAAATTGGGAAAAAGACAGGACTGGACAAAATGTTTTCCTGTGTCATTTCCGTGTGCTGAAGTTATGTATTCGTACCCGCAAGCCAAAGTGCATAACCTAACAAGTTATATTTCTTTCCGTGTCCCCTCGTGTCCTCTGGCACTGTTAGTCCGCCGTGCTTGAATGTTTTGAGATTATGACTTCGATTGAAAGACTGCGTCAAAGCGAGGTAACATGAGGAACAAAAAAAGGGAAACCGAAATGGTAGTACCCTTGTCATTGTCTTTTTTTTTTTTTTTTCCCCCTTTGGTTCTGTTTGCTCCGATGAATCAACTCAATGATACACGCTGTCCAATTCTAAGCAGCAGTTGCCAAGAGTCAGTGGCGCCGACATACCTTGGCAAACGCCTTCTGGCTGTCGTATTTCAGGCTCTTGGGGTAGACATACAAGTGGTTGAGGTATGAAAAGAACGGGTGACTGTCGGCTGCTATGTCCGTGGGGAACTGCTGCACTTCGAGGGTGGGACCTTCCCGGGGCTTGGGAGGCATTGGGAATGGCACCACAGGAACGAGGGACGTCGTCAGGGAGTCTGCAGTAAACGTGATCAAACAAACTTTGAAGGGTGGCCAGAATATTTACACCCTACCAGCCAACTAGACCCGCTGAGAGCCATACTGAAACGCAAGCATGGATAAATCCGAAAAATGATCCAGTGACTAATTACGTGCACAAATATATTAATTAAATCATACTTCTGATCTGCCAAGCCCCATTCGCTGCATCGCACACTTGCCCACGCAACTGAAGGTAGCACAGGTCGTTGATCGAGTGAAACAAAAACACAGACTGTGCATGCTATCACATAACAGTAGTGTTTAACCCTTTGCGGTCCATTGTCGGGCCCTGCCCGACAACGCAACATGGCTGCAGCGGCTCCTAATCGGGCACTGCTGGACAAGTTCTATCGCGATTGATTCACGCGCGTTTTGTCACTAAATTATGCCTCATCTTTAGAATAGCAATTAAGCCTATTTTACTTAAGCTTTGAGTTGTTCAGTTTCGGATCAGAATGGATGGAAGGTGGGAAAGGGTTTCGGACCACAAAGGGTTAAGGAATGTCCACTTAGTATGAATCCTGAAAGTAGCACTGGTCTCGATCAACAAACCACTTTTCAAACATGCGCATAAATAAATTCACTGGGATTCCACACATATCTCCCTCTCTCGACAGAGCCTCCCTCATAAACTGTAGGGCAGAATTATTCGGCGCCCGAATGTATTTCAAAGCAAGTTTTGCTAGCAACGAAACAGAAAAGAGTGGGACTCTAGGCTTTCAGGCTAATCGAAAAACAGCTCAGCTGCTGTGCTATTTATGCTAATATTAAATGGTAACACAAATGCCAATGTTAATGCAAAAACAGCCCAATTTCAAAACGAGAAAAGAAAATGAAATTACCATGAAGACAATACAGTTTACCAATAACATAATGATGTTCTTATGTTATTTTACCCATGCACAATCATGCCTGAACACATTAAGTTTCAGAAAGACCAAGAGGTGTCGCGATGAAGAGAGAATTCCCGGAGACGAGAGGGTAAAATAAAAGCAGCACTCACTGTCAACAGTCTCGTCAGGTCTCAAAAGCCTCAGTGAAACCTTGATGTGTCCAGGAATCACTGTGAAATGTTTCACTTTCTCGGGCCTACAGGAAAGGCAAACACAGAGTAGGCAAGTGAGAAAATGCAATAAAATGGCACTTTGAGCGAGTTGGTACACCTTCATCACGCGTAAAGTGCAGCACGCACGGGAACGAACACCGCTAGTCCTGTTTGCTTCTTCCCTTTCGTCAGTCGTTCCCGTACGCTTTACGCATGATGAGAAAATGCATGCCAAAATCAGATTAGTATGACATTTTACAGATGCTAAACTGAGCAGCCAAAACCATCTGACTATACCGCAGAAAATGCAATACAGCTGACTTGAGTTAATTCAACATTGATGGAATCAAAAGAATCAAATTATTTGGAGTATCAAATAAAAGGCAGAAAATAAAACATCAAGACCCGCCCATTGCTTTATTCACCATTTTTTGCCTTGTTTTTAAAATTACCAATGTCTAACACACTCACATAAGTAGAAAACAACGTCTACCAACATCTGACACGTATCAGATTGCGTAACAAAAAAAAAAAGAAGAATCTCTGTGACTTTTGCAATCGGAAAATTATGAAGCTTGCTATGTGTAGCATCAAATTATGCCAAATTATTTACATTTCATGCTTATTGACCATCATCGTCAATCTGGTGGCCCTTTGTATGGTCATATGCATTTGACTCAGCACATTTAGAATTACTTTACTAATGAATGGTCAGGTGATAGTAATCCTTGACAAATTTTAGCCAGTTTGCCTAGCTTACTTCTTTATCCATTCTCACACGTTCATGGCACAACAATGCTCAGACAATTAAAAGTACTTGTACTAAAAGAGCGGGTGTAGGCAGTGCTGGCACAACTGCATGAAAATTCACCAATCTAAACCAAACTACATCTTCTTTCATGTTGAAATGCAACATAACTATTTTATGTTATATGAACGCTCACAAATAATAAAAAGATAGGAAACAAGTGCTTTTTTGAGGGGCTGCTTCCATGTTTTCACAGCGGTGACCCAACAGCTTCTTTAAGTGCACATCTTTACTTCTCAGTAACATTTTTCTTACATTTACATCATTTTTTCATTCATGAATGCTGCGTTCTTAGCAAAACTGATTCATTGATCATTTATATTAGTTACTAATGCACAAAATGTCATAATGTTAATTACTATGCTTTAACTTTGTATTTGAAGACAAGAAAAAAGACAGGTTACCTTTTGAGGTCGCAGAGGAACTTTAGCGTGTCTTCTTCGGAGAGTTTAGCACTGTCCTGCCGGTAGATCTGCCCAAACTCCATGAACTTGTCCAACTCATTGGAATGACGGCTGAACAGAGGCCTGCAGGCACCGGAGAGGATAATATGGTTGCATGAGGTACTTAATAGTAGTCCAATAAAAGGCAGAAAAGTTCTTAGAAGATGGAAGCTTGAAGAGATGAAAAATTCGTGAACACGTGGGTGTCACTGCAGCCGACGTTTGGACAAGCTCACTTGTCCTCTTCAAGGCTTCAAGGCTCAGTTGCATACTTGAAGAACACAAGTATGCTTGCCAAAACGTCGGCTCCAGTGACACCCCATGTTCACGAATTTTTCATCACTTCATAGTAAGACATACCTTATATGCACAGAAAGAACAGTTGGGGCAGTGTACCATCACATGAACCACATGAAATACTGTTTGAGTGGAAAGTAAAAGCAAACAACTGTTGATCTAGAATGTTAGATTACCAATTTAGAAACCTTGAAGCATTTGTTGTGTGCCAAGGGTCGACTTAGTCACAAAGAGAATCATGAGCCCTGGGCTTCGTTTTTAACATGAAAGTGTTCGATGCGGGCACTCACCAGGAATTGAATCATGTCATTTTAAAAAAGCATGCGAATACATAGATCACAGAGAAAAATAGTTAGCTCGCAAACTTCGTGGAAGTACCCAGTCATGGAATCAAACCTCTAACCCTTTTTTTCTTGAACACAAAAGCTTGATGCACTAACCATTAGGTCACCAATGCATACACGCTTTTCAGTACAAACAGCATCTACAACTTATTTTCTATAAGCTCTTGATAGGAAATGCACTGCCACCTCGGAACGACACGACAAAGTACAGCATCATGACACTAACGGGAGCTGGCTGTGTCTCTCAGTGCAGCGAAGGCCTCTTTGAATTTGTACAGTGTCTCTTACGGACAGTGTTGTTTTACTCCAATGGCAGTAACGATGAAGTTTCACCACAGTGATTCTCTTCCGAACCACGGTAGCCTACGCTTCCGAATCATGGTTGCCTCCTAAGTGTAGTTGAAATGCACAACAGCAGTGTTTACACACTGCCTCCAGCATTCACTGGCACCAAACAGCAATGCTGCTTTGTTAAGCATAGCAGAAATGCAGTGATGTTGACAGGCAAACGTCACAAAAGTGACCCAATTATACAAGCCAAACACATGCCATCAGAACGTTCAATGCATTAGTGCATGCCAGACACACACTAATAGCTGTAACCTGATTGCATTCGTAATGCTCGACGTGTCGCACAGTACTAGGCACGATGTCAGGCGAGAGGCTAAAATGCTTGTACTTGCAGCGAAGTCACTTGCCAACAGGATGTTGTGGACAAAGCAAAGCTGCAAAACAGCTGCCAACCCTCAAATAGCATGCTTACTGTGGTGGCAGCCTTCAAGCTAGCTAAAAGATTTACGGAAAACCCCTCTTAACTTTGTATGATTTCAAAATGCCTCTATTGCAGCATTTACCATCTGTTGTATTCAGCTATTATGTCAATCACTCCAGCTACCACAAGGGGTTGCTGACACTCATCAATGCTAGTCGACGGGATTGGAGAAATGTGACACTAAGGCATCCTTCTCAAAGGTCATCATGCTAGCCCAATCACAGTACACACTGTGCAAACACTTTCTTAACATCAAACAAAACTGCAAGTCCTTCTACAAAAGACACATTTCACATTCGTGTCATGAATGATTCCTGTGAGAGAGACCAATCATTGTTGTTTATTAGCATTTAGCATATATTTATAGCCAGTTAGCAGTGCTCAATACAAAATAGATAATTTGAACAAGCAAAAAGAGGTGTCAACGTTATGTGTAATGGATGCTTACTTGGCTGCCCAGGCAAAGGGCATGCGGAAGTGGTCTAGCCGCTGACAGCACAGCCGGAACATCTTCTGGGCCTTGGTCCCCTGCCGGCCGTCACTACTGTGCCGCAGGTAAGGCTCCGATGCTTGCGCTATGCTTCCCTGCAGAACCTTCTCTACCCTCACCACCAGGAACAGCTCGGAGTCAGGGCGCTGAACCATGAAGATTGCCTGCACGGCAACGCATCCACATGAAACCAGATGCAGAGTTTTCCCATACGAGTTTTTTCTACCACATGAAGTTGTTAACGTCTGCCATTAATGAGTGGCACATGAACATTTTTTCGCATTTCAACCTTGTTAAAATGTGGCAGATACACACCAAAGTCTAACAAAAAAAAAAACTTGGCAGCAACCATGGGCGTCGACAGGATTTTGTCTTAGGAGGTGCAAACCCATGTTGCATTGTGGCTGGAGAGGAGAGGGGAGCTCTGGTGTGGCTAGGGGGGGCAAGTGCCCCTTTTGCCCCTCCTGATGACGCACGCCCATGGAAGCAACTTGCCATAGCTTCCGAGATGTAGTTGGGCAGTAGAACTGAATAAATGTGAGCACAATTAACACGTTTCCAACCTGCTGAACTACAAATGAGCTTCCTGTATTTTCTTATATTTATGTGCTATTTTTTTTTCATGCACTCCGTTCAGCTAAATTGTGAGTTACCAACTAGCTCGTCAGCACCTGCTAAGCAAATCACTCTGTCAATAATAAAGTGTAAGGTGCAAATGGTTAACTACAGAAAAAATAAGAGAAGACAGAAAGAGCAACAACTTCCAGCTAAGGTTTATTCAGAGAAAACATCCAGGTCCCCACGTGGGACATTAATCTGCCGGACAATTTTTTAAAGGTTTTTCCATTTATCCATCCCAAGTGGGAGTGCCCCGCAGTGTTGCCCTAAAGAGTGGCACTTCTCAGGATCCTTAAATAAAGTTCTTCGTACCGTACTGTACCCACAATATAAAGGCCGGAAAACATGTGCAAAGCCAGGCAAATAATTTAAAATAAAGTGTATGTACTGCACATGAAAAAGCATTACCAAAGGTGGGAGTGGCAGAGGCCATCCCAAACAGGCCATCAGAAACAATAAATTAAAAGTCGAAATTTGCTTCTGTGCAGGCTTCTGTGCAAGGCTCAGTGTTCTTACCTGTTGTGGAAATGCAAGCCATTCCTCTCCAAGCTCACTCATTCCAGGCAGCAATGCGTCATTCAGCTTGGTGCCCGCGGAGCCGTTGGGAGCAGAGCCGCTGGTACTTTTTCTTCGCGTCGTCTTTGGCAGCATGTTGCGCATGTATGAGTTGTTGCAGTCAAAGCGGAAATCTTCCGTCACCTTGCGCATGTGGCGGACGTCGTACACCGGCCATGGTGGTAAAGTAGGGCTCCACCTGCACAGACAGGGACACTGAGTCTTTCAACGACAAATGTGGCAGAGGCAAGTCCAAAAGTGCCCGAGTCAGTGAGGAAGGTCCCGTAGAATGTTGCATTGAGGCTTCGTGCAGCAGAAAATGCAACGAGACAACAATAACACTTTCTATCAAAGGAAACCTTGCCCCATAAACATTTGACACCGACCGACCACTCGGGAAGAACTCGGGAAGCTTCACAGTTTGCGTGACACTGCCGTCGAGTGAGGCCCAGGGAGAGAACCCCCCACGACCACAAGCCTGGACGCCCAGCTCCAGACCATCAAACGCTCTGAAGAGGTGGTGACCAGGCACAACCTGACAGCCATCTCCTCTTAATATTAATAATACCTGGGGTTTTATGTCCCAAAGCCACAATATGATTATGAGGGACGCCGCAGTGGAGGGCTCCGGAAACTTCGACCATCTGGTGTCCTTTTACGTGCACTGACACTGCACAGTACACGGGCCTCTAGCATTTCACCTCCATCAAAATGCGAACGCCGTGGCCTGGATCGAACCCACAACTTTTGGGTCAGCAGCCGAGCACCTTCACCACTGTACCATCGAGGCGGACTGCCATCTCCTCTTAGAAAACTGACAGCTTTCCGAAGAAAGTTGATTGCTACTGATACTACCATCAACAACAGTAAGGTACCTGGCAGAGGGATGGGTTCTGGCAGTCCAGAGGTGCCTGCAGGTTGAACTTGACCTCTTCGCACTTCACAAACATGCGCGTGTTGAATTCTTCCTTGAAGGGCTCCACGCGTCGCTCGTAGTTGGAGATGTGCATGCAGCTGCTCGACCTCTGAATGAAAATGAAAGAAGTCAATCAAAATTGTGCATTATAAACACAGATCATTGGCAAGCAATTAATTTTAGTTGTATAGATGCATAAATAAAATAGCAGCTGGCTGGGCAACCTGTCATCACTCAAATGGGGCAGTGTGTGGCATAAAAGCTAATGGAATTAGCATCCTACAATCTGAGTGGAGTAATGATAGCATCTGTACTTTAATTTAAAGGAGCCCTAAAGAATGTTCGGTTGCTAGATCAGCCGTGTGGAATCTGTCTTTTCTGTCCTCGTCCAAGCTTGGCTGGAGCCCTCCTTGCTATGAACATAGCAGTGTCAGTGAGTCACAGAAAATAAAGAGAACTTTACTTAATACAACTGCTTACCTGTAGGTCTGGATAAATAGAGAACAGGTTTTGCCTATTCTGTTTGCGTGCTTGGGATATGGAGTAGTCTGTTTCCTTGGCATACTGAAAAAACATAGAATGTGGACCATTTTAGCTTCACGGGTGCCCAATTACAATTCACAAAACATAACCTTGGCACATAGGTACAAAATATTTGGTTTTGGCATAACATAAAACAGCTCTTTTAGTGAGATCTCTTAGGCACACCAAAATTAGTATGTGAATTTAAAATCAGTAAACTGTTTTTTTTTTTACAATGTTACATACAAGAGTGTTAGCCTAGAGCAAACATTAGGAGTTAAAAAAAATTCTTTAATACCTTCACTAAGTCTGGATTCTTGCTGTGCTCCAAGCTTTTCAATGTTCCATAGCCATAGGGTGATGACGGTGATGTTACCACATTTTCTGTAAAGGTTCAGGAAAGGTACTTAAGTTCCCCATGAAAGCTTCAAATACAAGAACATGTAAAGTGCTGCTTTTACTTGTTTATAATGTTCTCCTAAATTAAGCTTCTGCACAACAGTGCCATACTTTAGCAGACTCATGCATGCTTTCATGTTTCCCTAATGCTTGAACAAAATAAGTAATGCGTGCAAATCTTTAAGAGGGAGCAAGTTTTATGCAGTCAAAAACTGCAACATTTTTTTTTTGTCACTGACAGGATAATTCCTCAATACACAAACTTTGCAGCTGACGAAACTTATGTTGCTGTTCAGGTGAATCCCTTCACAGAATTCATTAGATATTCATCTCACAAAAATTGTCTAAGTTAATGCAATGGCACTCACGCATACACTACTGAACTCACAAGCGTGCATCCATTCTTGATTCGTTAATTTTCAACCTCCGTGTATCTTTTGTCATGACCACCACAACAACCAGGAGGCAAAGAATACTGATGCATGATATATATTGAAATTTAAATGTTCTATAATTTCAGTTAGCATAAAATCTACTGAGCCCCCTGTCCTGGATCTCAGCCACCGAGTCTGTTATGGAGAGCCACATTTCCAGTGACTCCTGTTGCAAGGTGTGGTGCGACATATTATTCATAACTACGCATGACTGACATCATGATTGTGTAAGAGTCCATTGGCGCATCCATAAGTCGAACATGGTCAGCACGTGGCGAGATGATGCTAAGTGAGTGCAATTGGACCATCTGTATGTTGCTTCTGTAGTCGCACATATTAAAGTTGTCCTCTCCCGCAATGGTAGGCATCGTGCCGACAAAATATACTTGCTCCACAAGAAAAGAATCCTGAATTTTTTTTAATGCATGCTGATGAACTGGTTTAACCGAGACCAGGCAAGGCAAAGGTCAGTAGGAGCAGACAAAGAAACAGACTCGCATTCAATAGCAGAATAATACTTGGAAAATCAGCAAAGTGAAGGACATTTCACAAGAGCCAATGACCCTCGTTTAAATAGCTGCAGGAGAATTCCACTAAAGCACGCTATTTCAGTCGCATCAAGAAAGCACCAAATGTAGAAATGTGATGGGGAACGAGGAGAGCAGACCTTCAGGTGACGAGACGACGGTGGCCGCAGCTTTCCTGTTGGACTCCTGGGCGTTGCGGTAGTTGGTGGTGATGGCTACCAACATGGCCATCCAGCCGTCCATCTCGACCTCGCTCTCGGCTGCCAGCACACACGACTTGTGCCCATCTTGCATGCGCAGCTCAAAGCTCAGCTTGCTCCGTTTGGAATTCTGTACCATTAAGATTCAATTAGTCTCAAACGAAAACCCCGGCAGATCAGCTGCTATGACCAACTCGCGCAAGGAGGAAGAAGAAAGAAAAATTTAAAACCACCCCTTTGTAGCCTGAAGCCAAAAGGAAATCCATAGAGATTTCCCAGAAAGAAGGCTTCTTTGAGTAGTCGAAAGATTCGTCCTGGTCCGGGGATCGATCCCAGGACCAATGCTTTTCGGGGAGGTTGCTCTACCAATTGAGCTAACCAGCAAGCTAGCAATTGGCAGCGCAAGGGTGAATTAACCGACAACTCGAACAGCACAGACACAGAATATTGCGAATCAGTTCTGCAGAATCCCGCAATGCGACGGAAGCAATTCCCAATCCCCGGACCAGGATGAATTTTTTGGCTACTAAGAAGCCTTCTTTCTGAGAAATCCTGTATGGATTTCCTTGTGGCTTTGTGCTACAAACGGATGGTTGTCATTCCTTCCACCACCTTGCTGGATTCAGTAGAACCGATTCACGATGCAAGGAGGCTCAAGGAACTGGGTATGCATTAGCAGGACCCGAGAAAAGTAGCTATCAAGTTTATTGTAGCTATGTAATTTTTCAGTACAACACAAAAAAACCTGTTGACACCAATCAAGACACACTCCCTGGATTGGGTTTGGTAGTATAACCAGGTTTGTCCTATAAACCTGCCTTTGTTACTTCCTTGATGTCCGGCGAGTTGAACGCAGCAATAAAGAATGTAGCCATATAATCACACAGTTATATGTCTAATATTAAGTTAATACTTAGGTGAAACTTCCCTGCTACTTTACTGCCACATTGCACAAGCGACACTTGACTGCCACGCTGCACTAACAACTAAGACAAGCAAGTACGTATATACTATTAAAGATTCATACCATTGCTCATGAAATCAAGGAAAGTAGCAAAAATATTAAGTGCCACTTTGACAGTAAGAAACCATTTTAATGTTATGTTGCTTGATAAGATTGATGATAAAATGAATGGAATTAGCAGGATAGACAACCTGTAAACAACAAAGTCTTTCATCTTCAAACATTGCGTGCGATGCCAAGGAACTGAACTAGAGCTCAGTCATGGGTAAACTGAGAGTCTTTTTGATAAGATTTGGGATAAGTCGAGAGAGCTAATGAAGAAAAATGACGTGCTAATGATTAGGGCTGCAAGCGTAACACTGATAGCAATATCGCTTAATCAGCCCATTTCTCACTGCTACATGTGATAACAAGTCACGCAGCAATGAACGAAAGCGAGTGGAAACTTATCCATTGCTCCAGTTTTCAAAAATATTTTGTTCACAACTCTGTCTTATCGTGTTCGTGTGATATCGGCGAAATTTCGACTCAAATGCTTGCATTACAGCCAGGATTAGCTTTAGCAGCCAAAATCATAACGGCATGATGCATTTACGTCGAGCGATCGCACATACAAGTTCTTTATACTCAAAATATTGAAGTCACGTGTCAATCAATGAGCCCTATAAACACACATGAACGTTTCGCAATGTGTAGCAGAAGCCTTGCGCCAAATCATATTGAAAAAAGTGCATGAAACTGCCAAACAAAAGTCGGAGTTGAGGGAGTCAACACAACACAATGCACCCAACCTACAAGTATCTAATTTCACCATAAATTCGTTAGCGCAAGAAACAGTTGAGAAGCTTTCAATTTCTTTTAGGATAGCCTAACCGCACACCACACAGCATTGCATTTTTTTTTGTGTGTGTGGAAAAACAACTCGATTTTGGCAAAGAGATCGAGTCCACAAAGAGGTCCTCCACGACTTGAACTTGCATTTCTGTTGCGCGCTTACCCTGACTACTTTGCTACAGAAGTCCATGCAGATGGTGCCTTTCGACTCTGTCTTTTTGTCGTCCTTGTAGAATTCGAGTGAGTGGCTGCCATCCACTCCTCGTGTTAGCGTCATGTATCTTCTCTTGAATGACTGGAGAAACAAGTTGCGCAGAACACATAATCAATGTTGTGTAATAATAACACTATCCAGGTCAGAAAAAAAAACGAGAGCAGAAAGGACCCGTCAAGAGAAGGTTAAAAGAGATAACTTTAAAATCCAAATCTAGCTTTTACACAGTGAGGTATTCAAGCCCTCGAGACATACATGACAGACAGTGAGCCACATTGCCACAATGCAATGACGCTTTCAAACACAGGCAAATTCAAAAGGAAGCACGACTATAAATTTCAATTTATATTATGAGATTTCACACACCATAAACTATTTGATCATGAGGCACGCTGTGGTGAGAGACCTTTGATTAATTTTGACCAAATGGTGATCGTTATTATGCACTGAAATTTAAGTGCACGCACATTCTTGCCTTTCAACACCATCAGAATTCAGTAGCTCCAGGTGGCACCAAACCCACAACCTTCAGCAGTGTACTAGCACAACACTATAGCCAGGCTAAAATGGTATTTTTCGCATTATTATCTCTACCATATAGTACTACTGATTTACATTATATGACTACTCTGGAATGGAAGCTTGAAAAAAATTAGTTTAGTTGTACCGATATATCGATAGTTTTCTTACAATTACACATGTCCTGAAAACGTCCTTCTCGAGGAAATAGCTGAGTGCTACTATGATATAAAGCAATTCTTAAATCGAAACAGGACATTATTTAAGAACAACAGATGTGAACAAATCATCTCTTGCAGGCAACTGTTCTAAATCAATACAGGCGACTGGCAGCAATTCAAACCAATTTCAAGATGTCTGTTGGCCTGCCAGCTTTTGATGCATCATGAAGCCACTTAACTAAGATAAAGACTTCTAACTGTTCTTGCCAAACAAATACTCTTGGCTTCACAAGACTAGCGTAATAAAGCTAGAGATGACTGAGCGGAGGCCATTCTGAGTGGATAAACTGTCAGAACGATGTGCAGATACAGTGGCATTCACTTCAGTAGTGCAAAAAATAAAGACGCAGACACAAGAGTGGAGAAATAAACGGGACAGGCACTAGACATCAACTGACTACTGTAAGGAAAGTGGTATCTTGTGTACAAGATACCGCTTTCATGTGGTAGACGCTATACATCACACAAACCAGGCGCCGTCTTAAAGACAGATTGCAAGACCACCGCGTGGCAGTCGAATGCACAGGCAGTGGGGGGGGACATTTGGCAGACCATTGCCACAGGTGCGTCTGTGCTCCAGAATTTTCTGCTACACGGGTGCTTCAAAAGGCAAGGATCAGGCAACATGAGAATAAGCATTTGCTATCAGCGTAAATAGAAGCATCTGTGTCAGTGTTCCTTCTGTGGCCTTTCACAGAAAGAGCTCGAACATTTGAATACACATTTTCCACAGACAAAGTGGTGACGCGTGGAGTGCGTAAGAAAGAGAGCTTCTCGGAGTGTGGTGTTTCGCATGTACGCCTGCCCAACTGGTTTTGGGTTTTGTATGTTTCCTTGCAGTAAAGTCAGTTGATGCCTAGCACAGGTCCTATTTATGCGTCCTCTCTTGGGCCTGCGTCTTTATTTTTTGCACTACCGAAATGAATGCCAGTGGTTACAACCAACTAGCCCTGCATTACCGCCTTGACTGCAGATACAGGGATATCTATTTTGGTCCATATCATATTATTATTAAATTCTATTCTGATATCCATTCTATTTTTTCCTACTAGAAGTCAGAAGCTCTATTTCCTGCACCTGCACATCATTAGATAAAAAAACGTCTATTGACTTCCTGTACCCAATTTTATTTAGGAGGCTTATGAGTATTTCACATACATAATGCGTATGAGAGCATGCAATTTATACATATCAAAACACTCTGTCATTGCAGCGCACATATTCAATTTCATTTATTTAATACTTTTGATCACGCATACAAGTGCATTCAGTGCCTATGACTCTATGTTAATGCAAGTAAAAAATTTTTGTGTTCCATGAGAATTGATGCAGGCCCCACCTTTGTTGCCAAGCTAATGAAGCTGTCCGTGCCCGATTCCGGCCCTTTGAGTATGTAGCCTTCCTTGATGACCTCGGAGTCGCCCTTGAGATTGCTCTCCTGAAAGAAATCAAAATTCAAGCATTCAGTGTGAGCTTCACATAGCTGGAAATGAAGCCACAACCTAATACCTTTGCATATACCTAGTGAATTACCATCTTATGTGACATTTTTTTTTCTCGAAGGGAACTGCTGGACAAACCGTTTAGTAAAGTTTATTCATTCATTCATTAAGTAATTTTTGAGTCACCATTACCCTGATGGCAAATCAATCGGAACTTTCAAAGCAAAGTTGAGTCAAAGCACAATTCTTTGCTTGTAAAAGCGCCGCCAACAACTACTATATGCACAGCATATCTGTACAAGTGATTCAATATTGTCTGAACTTTGCCTACTTCCAAGCCAGAGACCACCAAAACTCTATCTAAAGATAAACTAAAAAAATATTTGTGCTGCTGTGCATTTCAAAGATAGTCCCTTAAACTTAAGCCATCCATATAACTTGAGATTCCCAATACGTCCTGATGCTTGTTAACTTAATGAAGATAAGTTCTGACGTTACAAATACGTTTAACCTCCAAGACAAAAAAAAAAAAACGGAAAAGATAGAATTCTAGGGCTTTTATATGCCAAAACACCAACTGTGAAAAAATTAGGGGACCCTTAATCTTCGCCTTTAAGAGTTGAACGCAATAGCGACATCCCGTCCCGAGTGCCTACTTGAACCATTTAGTGCATACTTGCTATGCACTCACTACGTGGTGTTAAGGGAATACGCGCAGTAAGGTGTGTGCCGTTTGTAATGGGTGGCCAGCTTTAAACTATGAAATCGTTATGAGAGTCACATGTTCTCACGTCCGATGGCAATGTACGCCTGGGATATTACATGTGATATTGCGACGCCTATATAAAGGACGCTTGCGTTTGCGAAGCATGGAAGTTATTTTCACTGTTTTCCAAGCAGAGGCGTAGCTCTGTGGTAGAACACCTGCTTGCCACACAGATGGCCCGGGTTCGATCCTCGCAGGGACCCAGAAATTTTTATTATTTGTTTTATTTGCATCTTTCTCGATTTTTCGGTCACGGACAAGATGATGATTTTCCGCTCACAACCAACGACACCGACGCCGGAATTTCTGCAAAACGAGCTCTTAAACGCTATCGCGTTAATAATTTTGACCAGCTGGTCTTCCTTAATGTGCACCTACGTATAAGTGTGCGAGAGTTTTCGCATTTCGCACCCACAAAAATTGCAGCCATCACAGACAGGAATTGAACCCATACTCATGCTTAGCAGGAAAACACCTTAGCGGCTAAGCTACCGAGGTGAGTTAATGTGCTAGATGACAAAGATGCTACAGCCAGAGTAGGAAGTATGCCAACTTGCTAGAACTGTCGTGAAAAACAAAAACAAAATAAAAAGCTTTAAAGAATGTTGCACAAGTTGACAATGTTGCATATAAAGAACAAGTTCAAATTCAAACATTCCTCTCAGTGTAAAAGTCACAGTCAAGTACTGCCTTGTAAAAAGAAAGCACAGAACTGACGTACCGAGTCCTTAACCTCGGTCTCCGTGTCAACCTCGTACACCTGATCCTGCAGGTCTGTAGGCCGTGGTATTCGACTGGAATTGAAAGAACACCGAACAAAGCATCACAGCAGGGAAGTGCACCGTACAACCACTGCACGCTACGGCTAAATGTGTTATCTAGACAATTATTATTTGTCATATCATACCATCCTATAAATTTGTATCACACATCATCCCAAACAGACATGGCCCACAATCTCTAAAGACTTCAGAAAAAAAAAATCTAACCTATGCCTTCTTTCCATTTGTGCTACGAATTAATATTAAAGAGACACTTAATAAGGAAGCTCGTTGGGATTCAAAGTACATTGTTGTTAAAGAAGTTTCATCTTGCACAAAAGTAACCTTGTAGAGATATATGTATCAGATGGCTGATGTCAGAAAAAATTATTTCATATTTAGTAGTACTTCACTGCATCCGATAAGGTGCTCCACCATTTTAAATGCGAAGCATTTCTTAGCGAACTTCGGCGAGTTTGAGCGTATCTGACTATCTATCTATCTATCTATCTAGCCGCCTACGACTTTGTGCTCTCTTGGCCGTATCGTTAATGGGATTTATACCAAATTTGGTATGGCATAACATGACCGTATGATGAACATAAATGGCTGGTCATATCATGAAAATCATGACTAAATTGTCATGAAAAGTATGATTTACATGCCACGCTCATGGGGCGTTCGCGGCCGTTTCGTTAGCTTGATATACACCAAATTTGGGATTGAGTGACGTGACTGTATGACGAACATAAATGGCAGATGGTAATATGCAAATAAGGACGTGCATGTCATGAACAACATGATTATATTTACATGCCACGCTCATGGCGAGCTAGCGGCCGTTTCGTTAGCTTGAGATACACCCAATTTGGTATTGAGTGACATGACTGTATGAGGAACATAAATGACAAGTGGCAATATGGAAATCATGACATGTCATGAGCGACATGACTTGCATGCCACGCTCATGGCGCACTCGCGGCCGTTTCGTTAGCTTGAGATACACCAAATTTGGTATTGAGTGACATGACTGTATGACGAACATAAGTGACAAGTGGTAATATGGAAATCATGACTTGTCATGTGCGTCATGACTTGCATGCCACGCTTATGCCGTGCTCGCGGCCGTTTCGTTAGCTTGATATACACCAAATTTGGTATTACCCTGCGCGACTGTATGGCGAACATAAATGACAAGTGGCAATATGGAAATCATGACATGTCATGAGCGACATGACTTGCATGCCACGCTCATGGCGCGCTCGCGGCCATTTCGTTAGCTTGATATTCACCAAATTTGGGATTGAGTGACGTCACTGTATGACGAACATAAATGACAAGTGGCAATATGGAAATCATGACATGTCATGAGGCACATGACTTGCAGGCCACGCTCATGGCGTGCTCGCGGCCGTTTCGTTAGCTTGAGATACACCGAATTTGGTTTTGAGTGACATGACTGTATGAGGAACATAAATGACAAGTGGTAATATGGAAATCATGACTTGTCATGTGCGTCATGACTTGCATGCCGCGCTCATGGCGTGCTCGCGGCCGTTTCGTTAGCTTGAGATACACCAAATTTGGTATTGAGTGACATGACTGTATCACGAACATAAATGACAGGTCCTAACATGTAAAACATGACATGCAAATTATGTAAAGCATGATTTGCTCCTTCCTGGCTGCTTCGGATTACATCGATTCCCACAGTGCGTGGGATCTGCCGGCTTTTTTTCCCATCATTTCTTTCCCTTTAATCTGTTTGATTCTCATTACGTTGACCACCCACTTGTAGAACTCACTGTGTCATCTTTATGCAGCACTGTGGCAAGCACTGTTGCAGAAGAAGTGGACAACATATCGAGTGCACTTCACTTGTAAAGTGCCTCCTGCTGTTTTTGAAGAACTTCCCATGTGACAATGCCTACCCCAGTGCACCACAAAGATGAAGCTACAACAATTAGGCACCCCTTCAGGTTTCACTCATCTTCACCAACTTACCATGCTAAACGAGTGTGAAATTATTTCGACCAACCTGAGTAGCTCTTTGTACGTTCCAGAATAGACGCTCGACTTGTACAAGACTTTGTGCCAGTCAGCCGTGTACGTCTTGATGCACTGGCGCACAAACAATGGCAGGCAGTGAAGGCGCACATTGGCAGGTATGGTTGGCACTGTGGTACGAATGGCACGGGGAATGACGGCTTGCTGGAAAAGAAAGAAAACAAAACAAAAAAAAAACCTGACATGAGCAGTGTGATCAAGAAGGGCATGAGTTACACTTTACATGATACACATACATAGCCAGGAGAAGGGTTACAAACGCTCTCTTCCCACAAGTTTGCCCAGCACATTTACATGCAAAATAGCCTGTAAGGATGCATCTGACAACACACAACAACACAGTTTTAATATGCGAATGTGAAGGCAAGCAGCTCTGACAGTGTTCCCTCTAGTCATTTGACTAAGCCCCATTAAATTAATTTGTCAATCAACGGTACTTCAACAATGCAGTAATGATCCTAGCTAAAATTATTATAAATGGTACAAAACACGATGAAAGTACCAATACATGCAATTTATGAGCCACAGCATGTGCTGGAACATTTTGCTGTGCTTTTTCTGAGCAGAACAGAAGATGGTGCACTGTCATGTGATATGCTCGTGACAATGCAACCACATGCTGCTGGATGTCTTGGTGGCATCCTTACACAACGATAATTGTATAAGTCTGCTGGGTTACCTAGAGGTTGGATATACAAGGGTATGTTGAAAAAGAAAATGAAAACAGTGTGCCTTGTGAGCCTGTGTAATGCTAGTGCTTTAATTGATATGACAATGATGGAAAGTGCAGCAGAGGAAACAGTGTTGGGATAGCTGCAAGCTTAGCTCATGATGACTTGGAACACAAAGCAACTGCTGTTTTTGTTTCAGTTTTAAAATTCAGTTTCAAGCAATAAAAACATCGCAACCCACATCATCAAAAGGATCTGTAATATTTGATGAACAAAATTTGCCAATAAAAAGTAAAACACAGACACATCCTGTTTAATATATTTTTTTTATTCTGGGATCTCACGCGCAAAAACCATGAATAAATTTTGAGTACTTGAGGATCTTTAATGTACAGTCGCGGCCACTGTTAGATCCAACACTTGCACGCAGAGCATGTCTAAATTTCATTTTCTTGCATAAAAACAAGGGCTTAGATTTGCATAAGGCTACTGGTGGTTGACAGCTCAGACTCTTTCCGACAAACTAGTAAAGCACGCGTTCAATGTTCAATAAGCACGCGTTCCCCATCCACTTGCAGTTAGGGGGGCCAGCAATAAGAAAGGTGCTAATTCGAGTGTTGCATCTAACAGTGGCCACGACTGTACAAAGAGTTTAGGTTCAAATTCAAGGTTTTCGTACAGTGGCATGCATGTGTGTGGTGGCTAACACCAAAAGAAAGGCACACGAAGATAACTGACTCCGTATGATAGAGAAGCATTGCACTCATCACCTCATTGAGGTAATACTTATGGGGGCGCTAAAGACGAAAATTTTGCCGTCGCCGTGATGCTCCGTATAAAGTTCAAGTGCGATAACACCTTACATCGCGCCGCACGCAGTACGCTCCGGTTGCGCGGGAAAGCATGCGAGAGTAAGCCGAGAACGGTGGCACGGCGCGGTATCTCGCGAGATCACTTTCGGCGATACTTTCACTTCGCGAGATACCACGAGGGCAGCGCCAAGCGCGTTCGGCGTTTACGGGTCACGAATGTCTGGCTGGCCCCTGTGCCAACTGCGCTGAGGCATCGTGCCAGAAACGTTGTCGGCAGCCCAGACCGTGACAGACGCCGACAAGGCCCGGCGTTATCTCGTGCAAGTATCGGCGAAAGTGGTCGCCCGGGAATATGCCCTTGAATTCACGAATATTCTAGCGCGCGGGCAGGATATGGCGGAGCAAGAGATAATCTGCATGTGCTTTCTTATTGTAGGAATGCAGACATATATGGACAACACATATCCCACATTTATTCATGCTCCATATCGAGAGTTCAGGTCATGACCTCGAATGACCCCGGACGCATACCCACGCCGTCAAGGGCAATCCTCTATCGAGAGTCCTATAATTTGCGCAAGCGCTCGGATTTGCACAGCCGCGACCATTTCAACCGAACACTGAAATCAAACAACAACAGAGAAAGTATAATGGACGTCGTCGCTACCCTCTTCTCTATCGGCCGCTCGCTTCGGCGCAGTGTAATGACACTGCAAGGTAAAAGTCAAACTACCACTTTCTTTCCCTCTTCGTGTCGTTATATATAGAGTCGCCCTGTCCTCTACCATTAGGCCGCGGGCGGAGAGACAATCTGCCGACAAACCCTTTCGCAGCGCTGCGCCCTGCAACAATGAATAACTCTATCGAGAACTGCCCCGGCGGCTACCTCGCATTTTTTTTTTCTATCGTCGTCCCACCCCCCTTGTTTTCCTTAGTTTTTAGGGACGTTTCGGATCGCGGCGGCGGGGGCAATTTGGCCAGACGTCACGCCCTCTCGCCTGTGGGCGCGTGCGTGCGCTCGACGTGTCCGAATGTCGGCCACGCGCGAGGGGACCCCACAGGCATCGATTGACCCATTCCAGGATCGGTGACCCGTTCGGGCTGACGAGGACGACGCCCCGAGGTTGAGGTGCGCGTAACACCCGAACTTGCGATCGCGGTAGCTCGGTTTTCTTTTTGATCCTTCGTGGCACGGTGGACGCGTGTGAAAAGAGCCACGTACGACCGGCCACGACCAGCTCTCTCTCTCTTTTTTTTTTTTTTCTTCGCGGCGCGAAATCGAGCCGTTTCCTTCGAACAATCCTGCAAGTGAGCGCCCAAAAACTGTGGCACGAAATCGTGTTCTTGATCTCTCTTCCGCGCGCACGCCGCGCCGCAGAGCCGCAGCTTCGCTCGCGACACGCGAAATTTTCTTTCGATCGGGCCCGTTGAGCAGTGGTCACATCACAGCCACGCTGTGTCCCGCCTTCGAGATGCGCGAGAGGTCAGCATCACTCAAAGGCGCAACGCCCCCGCGTGATCGAGTATCTTTAGGCAGATGAGACAGCTGGGCGATGATTTCAGCGCCCTCTTCTAATTATCGGTTAGTGTTACCCGAGGCCACAATAAAAATACGACACCCTGAAAACAACAGCGTGTATTCAAAAGGCGCAGTGCATCGCTCGCTACATTTGCGCGCGAAACTGTGTGCCTACTTAACACAGCGTGAAACATTAAGTTCATGCAGAATGGTATACTCAAGGCAGCGTATTTATTAGGACAGCCCATCGGCTAAAGGCGACATACCGTAAATGAAAGCAAACGCTCCACCAGAAATATTGCAAGCTTATAGTGCTTATAGTTTCGGATTCGAACAGGGCTCGTCGCCGTGCCGGTTGGTGAGTGCTCGTCTTTTCTCTTCTGAACTATTCCTCTATCGCCGGGTTCTACTGCACATGGCCCGCTATCTACTATTTATGGACAAACATCTGGTGAAGGATTAACATAAGGAAACAAACAGAAACATCTCCACGAAGTGAATCGTGACGAGTGGGCAAAGCTCTGGGTATCGTATCGGTGGGAAACCGTACGTTACCCGAGCGTTGACCCATATAATGTAAATTGATGACATAAAGTGTATGTAGAAATTGTAAACTTTATTTCGCCTTCCAGTCGTCTTAGGCAATTCCAGGAGGCTTTAGAAAATTGCTGGAGTGGAGGATATGCCTCGAAAGTGAATCCAAGAACCCGCCATATCTTACCGGAGGCAAGATACCATTTTAATATGCGGGTAATTTGTTGGGTCATATCGTGCTCGACGTGTGCCTTTGTGTTACAGGTTTCCTTGAGAAGCCTCAACATCTAGGCACATTTTAGTACAGATCAACTCATCAATACTCTTCTTGATAGGTTATTTTCGCCGGGAATAGCGATCTCTTACCTTATAGTTAGCCTATGTCTACGTTGAAGGTCTATCGTAAAACTAACTCTTTTTTTTTTGCATCTCACATATGCTTCGACTACAGCAACGGTTATATACCATGACTACAACAGAAGACAAGGCTAGGTCCTAAGAATCTTCGCCCCTAAAATGCTGAATGGCCAGGTTTTTTAATACAAAAATCGGCGCGCGGATACCGGCGGCCGTTTGTGCAATATTTCGCGCCAAATTGCAGTGCTTCAAGCTGCGTCGCCTGTTGTACAGTTTGACTCGTTATTAAACTATTGACTAAGTAATTGATTAATAAAAGATAATTAAAATACGGTGATCGTTACTGAGATACGTGCAAACGATCAGTTTCCAGACTTCTGGAGAAAGAAATTCGAGCTAGTTTTGTTATTCATCATGAAAGAAACGACATGGGGGAGGCGTTTGTGCTTCGTCGTTATCTTCTGTGTCGGCGTGTGCACGCCAATCCTCTTTTATGATTGGCCCAAAGCTATATATTGTGTAACTGGATGATAATAATTACAGGGACACTAAAGTGAAGCAATGAATTGGTTTACATTGATAAGCTGTACTGCGAAAACGCCAACGTCGCTAATTTCACTATCATATACGTTTATTAAATGGACAGTAAAGAGCAAAACCATTTTTGCGTATTAGTAAATTACAATTTTCCAATCCCGAAAACACCGCTCTTACCGCGACACGACGCTTGGTAAGCGAGAAGATCCGCGAAAAGAAAATGCGGGTGGAGACGCCACCTTGAGATTCCCGCACCGAAAACCGTGACGTCATAGATTTTGAAGGCGTCTGCTGGGTCCTACGTAGCTTCTGACCGATAAAAATGAAGTACATTGTCATCTGTGGGTGCCATAGACCTAGCATGCGAAGTTTCAGAAAATTTCATCGAGCCAGTGTTGCGAAAATACGAAAAATACATTTTGAAATTTTCGAAGTCACGCGCCGAGATTTCGGCGCGAAAAGTTTAAAATGAAACTTCAACCGTTGATTTTCTCCGCCAATAATGAAGTTATCATACTTAAACATATGGTATTAAGAGTTCTCCGAGTGCAGTTTGTCAATCTAAACCAAGTCATTGTTTCTCTTTTAGTGTCCCTTTAAAGAGCAACAAATAAAGTTCAAAGTTTCATTTTTAAATTCCGCGCCGAAATCAATGCGCGTGACGTCACTGATTTCAACGTGTATTTTTCGTGTTTGGGAGACATTGGATCAATTGAAATTTTCTGAAACTTGGTCATGTTAAGTCTCTGGCCCCCCTCAGAGGTCAATGTACTTCATTTTTACAAATTAGGAACTATACGTAGGACACAGTGGACACCTTCGAAATCTATGACGTCGCGGCGCTTGGCCCGGAAACTCCCAGGCGGCGTCGCCCGCCGCATTTTTCTTTCGCGCGTTTTTCTCGCTCACTAAGCGTCTTCTCGCAGCGAGCGCGGTGATTTTGTAATTGCGAAAGAGTAATTCACTGAAACGAGAAAAATCTTTTTTCTGTTTATAGTTGCCTCTTTAAATCGCACGTAATTCGTTACGCACAAGTACACGCCTTCCGGTAAAGCACGTACCTATATGTTCACTCACCTTGCCAATCGACATTGGCGGTATACACACAACTGAGTTAAACTGACCTTGCAGTATACAACCCTATACACTCCGTGCCTTCGCCCGATTATCTCTCGATCATTTCGATCGCTTAATGGCCTTCGTATATGCGTATACTTGCGTTATAGCCTCTCGCGAAATGAAAACACCCGAAGATGCACAATAAAACTCGCTCGCTTCTGCGGCACACGCAAATTGGGGACGCAGTAAACCCAGTTTCCGCATTTAGCGAGGGGGCGCACGCAGCTTGCGTGGTGTAACCGTATACATACGGTACACGACGTCAATTAAAACGACTGCAGACTCGGCCAGTGCGCTAAAGAAAGAGCGATGTATATAAGATAAATTCACATTAAAGGAGGCCGTAAAAGAAATAACGCTGCATGCAGCGGGCAGAGACCGCGCTTGAACAACACGCAAGGATAACAGCCGCCCTCTCCTTCGACCATTACCTGCAACCTGGCTGAAATGAGCGAACGAAGGATCCGATCAGCTTCAAAGCTAGGTTATATCGTTAATTAAGAAAATAAAACTGAAAAATAGACCAACAAGACAAACTTGTGTCGTATAGTACATGCACACGCGAAGTCCCACGAAACTGGTTTCTCGCTCTGGCCCCCCTGGACTTGTTGCCGCCGCTGCTCGTGCGCTACTGGGTGTAGATAGTGCGCAACGTAGCCGCTTTCGCGTGCGTTCTGTCTAGATATACACCGTGACTGCCATATACGTGCGTTACGGAAAGAAAAACAAAGGACCGCGTACGCGTACGAACACCGAACTAAAGAAGAGTGTCGTTGAACTCGATCGCCAGGCGGAACGCCGATAGCCGGACTTCGTTCTCTCAACACAGTTCAGGCGAGAAGTACTATGAAGCACATATACAAGGGCAATCGAAACGAGTGAGGGAGTGAGAGAGAGAGAGAAGTGGCCGAATACCACTCGAAAAACAATGCTATCATACCGTTAAAAAGAGTTCGAGCAAGAAAGAAAAAAAAAAAGAAGGAAAATCTTGCTTGCACGTCGAAGACAAAGCGTTTGCGATAGGACAGCTCAGCTGTTCAATCCATTCTCGGTTATCTTAAAGAGACGAACCCTAAAACGAGCACCAGAGGTAGGAAGGCGAGCGACTCGCACTGTATACACATATATACCGTATGTGCAGGCATACAGTTAGCCCGATTTCGCCCAAAAAAACGATAAACTCTAGCAATAACAAGAAGAGAGTTTTGTCGGGAAGGAGCGCGTATCGACACAGCGGCTAATATAACGGAAAATGTGGGTCAATCGCGTAGTATTAGCGACTGAGCGCACAGTCGCTACGGACTTGTAGGTCAATGAACGGTCTCTTATTTGTTTGCTTCCCCCCCCCCCCCCCTGTTTGTTAATATATAAGCGTATACGACGCAACCAAGCCGTCCGCTATAATATCGGGCTTTGTAGCATATCGGGCGTGAAAAATATACGACACAATACGCCTAAATACATCGCGATAAAGATCTAATCTCGCGCAGATCAGGAAGCATACGCGGCCGCTCAACCCCCCTCGGCGCTGAAAACTCGCCGCGCGCGCGCGCCCGTATATTTAAAACGTTAGGCGATCGAGGCGACCCCCGGATCTTGCATTCTACTTAACGGCTGAATGAGTGGAAACCTATTGGGCAAAGTCGTTTGCTTAATCGACGAGTTTCGGTCGTGAAACTGCGCTTAGCGATTACGGGACCGGTCGACGACACAGTTTCGCTTAATCGCAAACCGGCCTATATGCAGGCGCCGTGGCGATATAATCGCTCCCCTTTGGATGCT